>CM075866.1:2535402-2638675 GCA_038021265.1 Cyprinella venusta | reverse complement strand
TCCTTATGTTTTTTTTTCAGGTCCAAATTTTGACCTTCAATATCTCGGCTCTGGAAGGGTCTAGAGCCTCCATTTTTGCGCGCTGGTCGAAGTCTCGTGGCCCTCTGTCAGAATCCAGAGTTTCAAGAAAATCGGAGGGGGTCAAAATTTTGGCCAAAAAAAAAAAAATGACAGTGTTACCCCTTATGTTTTTTTTTCAGGTCCAAATTTTGACCTTCAATATCTCGGCTCTGGAAGGGTCTAGAGCCTCCATTTTTGCTTGCTGGTCGAAGTCTCGTGGCCCTCTGTCAGAATCCAGAGTTTCAAGAAAATCGGAGGGGGTCAAAATTTTGGCCAAAAAAAAAAAATGACAGTGTTACCCCTTATGTTTTTTTTTCAGGTCCAAATTTTGACCTTCAATATCTCGGCTCTGGAAGGGTCTAGAGACTCCATTTTTGCGCGCTGGTCGAAGTCTCGTGGCCCTCTGTCAGAATCCAGAGTTTCAAGAAAATCGGAGGGGGTCAAAATTTTGGCCAAAAAAAAAAAATGACAGTGTTACCCCTTATGTTTTTTTTTCAGGTCCAAATTTTGACCTTCAATATCTCGGCTCTGGAAGGGTCTAGAGCCTCCATTTTTGCGCGCTGGTCGAAGTCTCGTGGCCCTCTGTCAGAATCCAGAGTTTCAAGAAAATCGGAGGGGGTCAAAATTTTGGCCAAAAAAAAAAATGACAGTGTTACCCCTTATGTTTTTTTTTCAGGTCCAAATTTTGACCTTCAATATCTCGGCTCTGGAAGGGTCTAGAGCCTCCATTTTTGCGCGCTGGTCGAAGTCTCGTGGCCCTCTGTCAGAATCCAGAGTTTCAAGAAAATCGGAGAGGGTCAAAATTTTGGCCAAAAAAAAAAAATGACAGTTCCCTTATGTTTTTTTTTCAGGTCCAAATTTTGAACTTCAATATCTCGGCTCTGGAAGGGTCTAGAGCCTCCATTTTTGCGCGCTGGTCGAAGTCTCGTGGCCCCTCTGTCAGAATCCAGAGTTTCAAGAAAATCGGAGGGGGTCAAAATTTTGGCCAAAAAAAAAAAATGACAGTGTTACCCCTTATGTTTTTTTTTCAGGTCCAAATTTTGACCTTCAATATCTCGGCTCTGGAAGGGTCTAGAGCCTCCATTTTTGCGCGCTGGTCGAAGTCTCGTGGCCCTCTGTCAGAATCCAGAGTTTCAAGAAAATCGGAGGGGGTCAAAATTTTGGCCAAAAAAAAAAAAATGACAGTGTTACCCCTTATGTTTTTTTTTCAGGTCCAAATTTTGACCTTCAATATCTCGGCTCTGGAAGGGTCTAGAGACTCCATTTTTGCGCGCTGGTCGAAGTCTCGTGGCCCTCTGTCAGAATCCAGAGTTTCAAGAAAATCGGAGGGGGTCAAAATTTTGGCCAAAAAAAAAAATGACAGTGTTACCCCTTATGTTTTTTTTTCAGGTCCAAATTTTGACCTTCAATATCTCGGCTCTGGAAGGGTCTAGAGACTCATTTTTGCGCGCTGGTCGAAGTCTCGTGGCCCTCTGTCAGAATCCAGAGTTTCAAGAAAATCGGAGGGGGTCAAAATTTTGGCCAAAAAAAAAAATGACAGTGTTACCCCTTATGTTTTTTTTTCAGGTCCAAATTTTGACCTTCAATATCTCGGCTCTGGAAGGGTCTAGAGCCTCCATTTTTGCGCGCTGGTCGAAGTCTCGTGGCCCTCTGTCAGAATCCAGAGTTTCAAGAAAATCGGAGGGGGGTCAAAATTTTGGCCAAAAAAAAAAAATGACAGTGTTACCCCTTATGTTTTTTTTTTCAGGTCCAAATTTTGACCTTCAATATCTCGGCTCTGGAAGGGTCTAGAGACTCCATTTTTGCGCGCTGGTCGAAGTCTCGTGGCCCTCTGTCAGAATCCAGAGTTTCAAGAAAATCGGAGGGGGTCAAAATTTTGGCCAAAAAAAAAAAATGACAGTGTTACCCCTTATGTTTTTTTTCAGGTCCAAATTTTGACCTTCAATATCTCGGCTCTGGAAGGGTCTAGAGCCTCCATTTTTGCGCGCTGGTCGAAGTCTCGTGGCCCTCTGTCAGAATCCAGAGTTTCAAGAAAATCGGAGGGGGTCAAAATTTTGGCCAAAAAAAAAAAAATGACAGTGTTACCCCTTATGTTTTTTTTTCAGGTCCAAATTTTGACCTTCAATATCTCGGCTCTGGAAGGGTCTAGAGCCTCCATTTTTGCGCGCTGGTCGAAGTCTCGTGGCCCTCTGTCAGAATCCAGAGTTTCAAGAAAATCGGAGGGGGTCAAAATTTTGGCCAAAAAAAAAAAATGACAGTGTTACCCCTTATGTTTTTTTTTCAGGTCCAAATTTTGACCTTCAATATCTCGGCTCTGGAAGGGTCTAGAGACTCCATTTTTGCGCGCTGGTCGAAGTCTCGTGGCCCTCTGTCAGAATCCAGAGTTTCAAGAAAATCGGAGGGGGTCAAAATTTTGGCCAAAAAAAAAAAATGACAGTGTTACCCCTTATGTTTTTTTTTCAGGTCCAAATTTTGACCTTCAATATCTCGGCTCTGGAAGGGTCTAGAGCCTCCATTTTTGCGCGCTGGTCGAAGTCTCGTGGCCCTCTGTCAGAATCCAGAGTTTCAAGAAAATCGGAGGGGGTCAAAATTTTGGCCAAAAAAAAAAATGACAGTGTTACCCCTTATGTTTTTTTTTCAGGTCCAAATTTTGACCTTCAATATCTCGGCTCTGGAAGGGTCTAGAGACTCCATTTTTGCGCGCTGGTCTAAGTCTCGTGGCCCTCTGTCAGAATCCAGAGTTTCAAGAAAATCGGAGGGGGTCAAAATTTTGGCCAAAAAAAAAAATGACAGTGTTACCCCTTATGTTTTTTTTTCAGGTCCAAATTTTGACCTTCAATATCTCGGCTCTGGAAGGGTCTAGAGCCTCCATTTTTGCGCGCTGGTCGAAGTCTCGTGGCCCTCTGTCAGAATCCAGAGTTTCAAGAAAATCGGAGGGGGTCAAAATTTTGGCCAAAAAAAAAAATGACAGTGTTACCCCTTATGTTTTTTTTTCAGGTCCAAATTTTGACCTTCAATATCTCGGCTCTGGAAGGGTCTAGAGCCTCCATTTTTGCGCGCTGGTCGAAGTCTCGTGGCCCTCTGTCAGAATCCAGAGTTTCAAGAAAATCGGAGGGGGTCAAAATTTTGGCCAAAAAAAAAAATGACAGTGTTACCCCTTATGTTTTTTTTCAGGTCCAAATTTTGACCTTCAATATCTCGGCTCTGGAAGGGTCTAGAGCCTCCATTTTTGCGCGCTGGTCGAAGTCTCGTGGCCCTCTGTCAGAATCCAGAGTTTCAAGAAAATCGGAGGGGGTCAAAATTTTGGCCAAAAAAAAAAATGACAGTGTTACCCCTTATGTTTTTTTTTCAGGTCCAAATTTTGACCTTCAATATCTCGGCTCTGGAAGGGTCTAGAGCCTCCATTTTTGCGCGCTGGTCGAAGTCTCGTGGCCCTCTGTCAGAATCCAGAGTTTCAAGAAAATCGGAGGGGGTCAAAATTTTGGCCAAAAAAAAAAATGACAGTGTTACCCCTTATGTTTTTTTTTCAGGTCCAAATTTTGACCTTCAATATCTCGGCTCTGGAAGGGTCTAGAGACTCCATTTTTGCGCGCTGGTCGAAGTCTCGTGGCCCTCTGTCAGAATCCAGAGTTTCAAGAAAATCGGAGGGGGTCAAAATTTTGGCCAAAAAAAAAAAATGACAGTGTTACCCCTTATGTTTTTTTTTCAGGTCCAAATTTTGACCTTCAATATCTCGGCTCTGGAAGGGTCTAGAGCCTCCATTTTTGCGCGCTGGTCGAAGTCTCGTGGCCCTCTGTCAGAATCCAGAGTTTCAAGAAAATCGGAGGGGGTCAAAATTTTGGCCAAAAAAAAAAAATGACAGTGTTACCCCTTATGTTTTTTTTTCAGGTCCAAATTTTGACCTTCAATATCTCGGCTCTGGAAGGGTCTAGAGACTCCATTTTTGCGCGCTGGTCGAAGTCTCGTGGCCCTCTGTCAGAATCCAGAGTTTCAAGAAAATCGGAGGGGGTCAAAATTTTGGCCAAAAAAAAAAAATGACAGTGTTACCCCTTATGTTTTTTTTTCAGGTCCAAATTTTGACCTTCAATATCTCGGCTCTGGAAGGGTCTAGAGACTCCATTTTTGCGCGCTGGTCGAAGTCTCGTGGCCCTCTGTCAGAATCCAGAGTTTCAAGAAAATCGGAAGGGGTCAAAATTTTGGCCAAAAAAAAAAATGACAGTGTTACCCCTTATGTTTTTTTTTCAGGTCCAAATTTTGACCTTCAATATCTCGGCTCTGGAAGGGTCTAGAGCCTCCATTTTTGCGCGCTGGTCGAAGTCTCGTGGCCCTCTGTCAGAATCCAGAGTTTCAAGAAAATCGGAGGGGGTCAAAATTTTGGCCAAAAAAAAAAATGACAGTGTTACCCCTTATGTTTTTTTTTCAGGTCCAAATTTTGACCTTCAATATCTCGGCTCTGGAAGGGTCTAGAGCCTCCATTTTTGCGCGCTGGTCGAAGTCTCGTGGCCCTCTGTCAGAATCCAGAGTTTCAAGAAAATCGGAGGGGGTCAAAATTTTGGCCAAAAAAAAAAAATGACAGTGTTACCCCTTATGTTTTTTTTTCAGGTCCAAATTTTGACCTTCAATATCTCGGCTCTGGAAGGGTCTAGAGACTCCATTTTTGCGCGCTGGTCGAAGTCTCGTGGCCCTCTGTCAGAATCCAGAGTTTCAAGAAAATCGGAGGGGGTCAAAATTTTGGCCAAAAAAAAAAAATGACAGTGTTACCCCTTATGTTTTTTTTTCAGGTCCAAATTTTGACCTTCAATATCTCGGCTCTGGAAGGGTCTAGAGACTCCATTTTTGCGCGCTGGTCGAAGTCTCGTGGCCCTCTGTCAGAATCCAGAGTTTCAAGAAAATCGGAGGGGGTCAAAATTTTGGCCAAAAAAAAAAATGACAGTGTTACCCCTTATGTTTTTTTTTCAGGTCCAAATTTTGACCTTCAATATCTCGGCTCTGGAAGGGTCTAGAGCCTCCATTTTTGCGCGCTGGTCGAAGTCTCGTGGCCCTCTGTCAGAATCCAGAGTTTCAAGAAAATCGGAGGGGGTCAAAATTTTGGCCAAAAAAAAAAATGACAGTGTTACCCCTTATGTTTTTTTTTCAGGTCGAAATTTTGACCTTCAATATCTCGGCTCTGGAAGGGTCTAGAGCCTCCATTTTTGCGCGCTGGTCGAAGTCTCGTGGCCCTCTGTCAGAATCCAGAGTTTCAAGAAAATCGGAGGGGGTCAAAATTTTGGCCAAAAAAAAAAATGACAGTGTTACCCCTTATGTTTTTTTTTCAGGTCCAAATTTTGACCTTCAATATCTCGGCTCTGGAAGGGTCTAGAGACTCCATTTTTGCGCGCTGGTCGAAGTCTCGTGGCCCTCTGTCAGAATCCAGAGTTTCAAGAAAATCGGAGGGGGTCAAAATTTTGGCCAAAAAAAAAAATGACAGTGTTACCCCTTATGTTTTTTTTTCAGGTCCAAATTTTGACCTTCAATATCTCGGCTCTGGAAGGGTCTAGAGCCTCCATTTTTGCGCGCTGGTCGAAGTCTCGTGGCCCTCTGTCAGAATCCAGAGTTTCAAGAAAATCGGAGGGGGTCAAAATTTTGGCCAAAAAAAAAAATGACAGTGTTACCCCTTATGTTTTTTTTTCAGGTCCAAATTTTGACCTTCAATATCTCGGCTCTGGAAGGGTCTAGAGACTCCATTTTTGCGCGCTGGTCGAAGTCTCGTGGCCCTCTGTCAGAATCCAGAGTTTCAAGAAAATCGGAGGGGGTCAAAATTTTGGCCAAAAAAAAAAATGACAGTGTTACCCCTTATGTTTTTTTTCAGGTCCAAATTTTGACCTTCAATATCTCGGCTCTGGAAGGGTCTAGAGCCTCCATTTTTGCGCGCTGGTCGAAGTCTCGTGGCCCTCTGTCAGAATCCAGAGTTTCAAGAAAATCGGAGGGGGTCAAAATTTTGGCCAAAAAAAAAAATGACAGTGTTACCCCTTATGTTTTTTTTTCAGGTCGAAATTTTGACCTTCAATATCTCGGCTCTGGAAGGGTCTAGAGCCTCCATTTTTGCGCGCTGGTCGAAGTCTCGTGGCCCTCTGTCAGAATCCAGAGTTTCAAGAAAATCGGAGGGGGTCAAAATTTTGGCCAAAAAAAAAAATGACAGTGTTACCCCTTATGTTTTTTTTTCAGGTCCAAATTTTGACCTTCAATATCTCGGCTCTGGAAGGGTCTAGAGACTCCATTTTTGCGCGCTGGTCGAAGTCTCGTGGCCCTCTGTCAGAATCCAGAGTTTCAAGAAAATCGGAGGGGGTCAAAATTTTGGCCAAAAAAAAAAATGACAGTGTTACCCCTTATGTTTTTTTTTCAGGTCCAAATTTTGACCTTCAATATCTCGGCTCTGGAAGGGTCTAGAGCCTCCATTTTTGCGCGCTGGTCGAAGTCTCGTGGCCCTCTGTCAGAATCCAGAGTTTCAAGAAAATCGGAGGGGGTCAAAATTTTGGCCAAAAAAAAAAATGACAGTGTTACCCCTTATGTTTTTTTTTCAGGTCCAAATTTTGACCTTCAATATCTCGGCTCTGGAAGGGTCTAGAGCCTCCATTTTTGCGCGCTGGTCGAAGTCTCGTGGCCCTCTGTCAGAATCCAGAGTTTCAAGAAAATCGGAGGGGGTCAAAATTTTGGCCAAAAAAAAAAATGACAGTGTTACCCCTTATGTTTTTTTTTCAGGTCCAAATTTTGACCTTCAATATCTCGGCTCTGGAAGGGTCTAGAGACTCCATTTTTGCGCGCTGGTCGAAGTCTCGTGGCCCTCTGTCAGAATCCAGAGTTTCAAGAAAATCGGAGGGGGTCAAAATTTTGGCCAAAAAAAAAATGACAGTGTTACCCCTTATGTTTTTTTTTTCAGGTCCAAATTTTGACCTTCAATATCTCGGCTCTGGAAGGGTCTAGAGCCTCCATTTTTGCGCGCTGGTCGAAGTCTCGTGGCCCTCTGTCAGAATCCAGAGTTTCAGGAAAATCGGAGGGGGTCAAAATTTTGGCCAAAAAAAAAAAATGACAGTGTTACCCCTTATGTTTTTTTTTCAGGTCCAAATTTTGACCTTCAATATCTCGGCTCTGGAAGGGTCTAGAGACTCCATTTTTGCGCGCTGGTCGAAGTCTCGTGGCCCTCTGTCAGAATCCAGAGTTTCAAGAAAATCGGAGGGGGTCAAAATTTTGGCCAAAAAAAAAAATGACAGTGTTACCCCTTATGTTTTTTTTTCAGGTCCAAATTTTGACCTTCAATATCTCGGCTCTGGAAGGGTCTAGAGACTCCATTTTTGCGCGCTGGTCGAAGTCTCGTGGCCCTCTGTCAGAATCCAGAGTTTCAAGAAAATCGGAGGGGGTCAAAATTTTGGCCAAAAAAAAAAATGACAGTGTTACCCCTTATGTTTTTTTTTCAGGTCCAAATTTTGACCTTCAATATCTCGGCTCTGGAAGGGTCTAGAGCCTCCATTTTTGCGCGCTGGTCGAAGTCTCGTGGCCCTCTGTCAGAATCCAGAGTTTCAAGAAAATCAGAGGGGGTCAAAATTTTGGCCAAAAAAAAAAATGACAGTGTTACCCCTTATGTTTTTTTTTCAGGTCCAAATTTTGACCTTCAATATCTCGGCTCTGGAAGGGTCTAGAGCCTCCATTTTTGCACGCTGGTCGAAGTCTCGTGGCCCTCTGTCAGAATCCAGAGTTTCAAGAAAATCGGAGGGGGTCAAAATTTTGGCCAAAAAAAAAAATGACAGTGTTACCCCTTATGTTTTTTTTTCAGGTCCAAATTTTGACCTTCAATATCTCGGCTCTGGAAGGGTCTAGAGACTCCATTTTTGCGCGCTGGTCGAAGTCTCGTGGCCCTCTGTCAGAATCCAGAGTTTCAAGAAAATCGGAGGGGGTCAAAATTTTGGCCAAAAAAAAAAAATGACAGTGTTACCCCTTATGTTTTTTTTTCAGGTCCAAATTTTGACCTTCAATATTTCGGCTCTGGAAGGGTCTAGAGACTCCATTTTTGCGCGCTGGTCTAAGTCTCGTGGCCCTCTGTCAGAATCCAGAGTTTCAAGAAAATCGGAGGGGGTCAAAATTTTGGCCAAAAAAAAAAATGACAGTGTTACCCCTTATGTTTTTTTTTCAGGTCCAAATTTTGACCTTCAATATCTCGGCTCTGGAAGGGTCTAGAGACTCCATTTTTGCGCGCTGGTCGAAGTCTCGTGGCCCTCTGTCAGAATCCAGAGTTTCAAGAAAATCGGAGGGGGTCAAAATTTTGGCCAAAAAAAAAAAATGACAGTGTTACCCCTTATGTTTTTTTTTCAGGTCCAAATTTTGACCTTCAATATCTCGGCTCTGGAAGGGTCTAGAGACTCCATTTTTGCGCGCTGGTCGAAGTCTCGTGGCCCTCTGTCAGAATCCAGAGTTTCAAGAAAATCGGAGGGGGTCAAAATTTTGGCCAAAAAAAAAAATGACAGTGTTACCCCTTATGTTTTTTTTTCAGGTCCAAATTTTGACCTTCAATATCTCGGCTCTGGAAGGGTCTAGAGCCTCCATTTTTGCGCGCTGGTCGAAGTCTCGTGGCCCTCTGTCAGAATCCAGAGTTTCAAGAAAATCGGAGGGGGTCAAAATTTTGGCCAAAAAAAAAAATGACAGTGTTACCCCTTATGTTTTTTTTTCAGGTCCAAATTTTGACCTTCAATATCTCGGCTCTGGAAGGGTCTAGAGCCTCCATTTTTGCGCGCTGGTCGAAGTCTCGTGGCCCTCTGTCAGAATCCAGAGTTTCAAGAAAATCGGAGGGGGTCAAAATTTTGGCCAAAAAAAAAAATGACAGTGTTACCCCTTATGTTTTTTTTTCAGGTCCAAATTTTGACCTTCAATATCTCGGCTCTGGAAGGGTCTAGAGACTCCATTTTTGCGCGCTGGTCGAAGTCTCGTGGCCCTCTGTCAGAATCCAGAGTTTCAAGAAAATCGGAGGGGGTCAAAATTTTGGCCAAAAAAAAAAATGACAGTGTTACCCCTTATGTTTTTTTTTCAGGTCCAAATTTTGACCTTCAATATCTCGGCTCTGGAAGGGTCTAGAGCCTCCATTTTTGCGCGCTGGTCGAAGTCTCGTGGCCCTCTGTCAGAATCCAGAGTTTCAAGAAAATCGGAGAGGGTCAAAATTTTGGCCAAAAAAAAAAAAATGACAGTGTTACCCCTTATGTTTTTTTTTCAGGTCCAAATTTTGACCTTCAATATCTCGGCTCTGGAAGGGTCTAGAGCCTCCATTTTTGCGCGCTGGTCGAAGTCTCGTGGCCCTCTGTCAGAATCCAGAGTTTCAAGAAAATCGGAGGGGGTCAAAATTTTGGCCAAAAAAAAAAAATGACAGTGTTACCCCTTATGTTTTTTTTTTCAGGTCCAAATTTTGACCTTCAATATCTCGGCTCTGGAAGGGTCTAGAGCCTCCATTTTTGCGCGCTGGTCGAAGTCTCGTGGCCCTCTGTCAGAATCCAGAGTTTCAAGAAAATCGGAGGGGGTCAAAATTTTGGCCAAAAAAAAAAATGACAGTGTTACCCCTTATGTTTTTTTTTTCAGGTCCAAATTTTGACCTTCAATATCTCGGCTCTGGAAGTGTCTAGAGACTCCATTTTTGCGCGCTGGTCGAAGTCTCGTGGCCCTCTGTCAGAATCCAGAGTTTCAAGAAAATCGGAGGGGGTCAAAATTTTGGCCAAAAAAAAAAAATGACAGTGTTACCCCTTATGTTTTTTTTTCAGGTCCAAATTTTGACCTTCAATATCTCGGCTCTGGAAGGGTCTAGAGCCTCCATTTTTGCGCGCTGGTCGAAGTCTCGTGGCCCTCTGTCAGAATCCAGAGTTTCAAGAAAATCGGAGGGGGTCAAAATTTTGGCCAAAAAAAAAAAATGACAGTGTTACCCCTTATGTTTTTTTTTCAGGTCCAAATTTTGACCTTCAATATCTCGGCTCTGGAAGGGTCTAGAGACTCCATTTTTGCGCGCTGGTCGAAGTCTCGTGGCCCTCTGTCAGAATCCAGAGTTTCAAGAAAATCGGAGGGGGTCAAAATTTTGGCCAAAAAAAAAAATGACAGTGTTACCCCTTATGTTTTTTTTTCAGGTCCAAATTTTGACCTTCAATATCTCGGCTCTGGAAGGGTCTAGAGACTCCATTTTTGCGCGCTGGTCGAAGTCTCGTGGCCCTCTGTCAGAATCCAGAGTTTCAAGAAAATCGGAGGGGGTCAAAATTTTGGCCAAAAAAAAAAAATGACAGTGTTACCCCTTATGTTTTTTTTTCAGGTCCAAATTTTGACCTTCAATATCTCGGCTCTGGAAGGGTCTAGAGACTCCATTTTTGCGCGCTGGTCTAAGTCTCGTGGCCCTCTGTCAGAATCCAGAGTTTCAAGAAAATCGGAGGGGGTCAAAATTTTGGCCAAAAAAAAAAAATGACAGTGTTACCCCTTATGTTTTTTTTTTCAGGTCCAAATTTTGACCTTCAATATCTCGGCTCTGGAAGGGTCTAGAGCCTCCATTTTTGCGCGCTGGTCGAAGTCTCGTGGCCCTCTGTCAGAATCCAGAGTTTCAAGAAAATCGGAGGGGGTCAAAATTTTGGCCAAAAAAAAAAATGACAGTGTTACCCCTTATGTTTTTTTTTCAGGTCCAAATTTTGACCTTCAATATCTCGGCTCTGGAAGGGTCTAGAGCCTCCATTTTTGCGCGCTGGTCGAAGTCTCGTGGCCCTCTGTCAGAATCCAGAGTTTCAAGAAAATCGGAGGGGGTCAAAATTTTGGCCAAAAAAAAAAATGACAGTGTTACCCCTTATGTTTTTTTTTCAGGTCCAAATTTTGACCTTCAATATCTCGGCTCTGGAAGGGTCTAGAGCCTCCATTTTTGCGCGCTGGTCGAAGTCTCGTGGCCCTCTGTCAGAATCCAGAGTTTCAAGAAAATCGGAGGGGGTCAAAATTTTGGCCAAAAAAAAAAATGACAGTGTTACCCCTTATGTTTTTTTTTCAGGTCCAAATTTTGACCTTCAATATCTCGGCTCTGGAAGGGTCTAGAGCCTCCATTTTTGCGCGCTGGTCGAAGTCTCGTGGCCCTCTGTCAGAATCCAGAGTTTCAAGAAAATCGGAGGGGGTCAAAATTTTGGCCAAAAAAAAAAAATGACAGTGTTACCCCTTATGTTTTTTTTTCAGGTCCAAATTTTGACCTTCAATATCTCGGCTCTGGAAGGGTCTAGAGCCTCCATTTTTGCGCGCTGGTCGAAGTCTCGTGGCCCTCTGTCAGAATCCAGAGTTTCAAGAAAATCGGAGGGGGTCAAAATTTTGGCCAAAAAAAAAAATGACAGTGTTACCCCTTATGTTTTTTTTTCAGGTCCAAATTTTGACCTTCAATATCTCGGCTCTGGAAGGGTCTAGAGACTCCATTTTTGCGCGCTGGTCGAAGTCTCGTGGCCCTCTGTCAGAATCCAGAGTTTCAAGAAAATCGGAGGGGGTCAAAATTTTGGCCAAAAAAAAAAATGACAGTGTTACCCCTTATGTTTTTTTTTTCAGGTCAAAATTTTGACTTTTGATATCTCGGCTCTGGAAGGGTCTAGAGCCTCAATTTTGCGCGCTGGTCGAAGTCTCATGGCCCTCTGTCAGAATGCAGAGTTTCAAGATCAGAGAAACTTGACATGGGGGTGACTAAATTATCAGCAAACATTTTTTTTAAAGTGAACTACTCCTTTAAGCGACTTAAAATGATGAAGTTGCATTGCTTGTCATGTGACGGGGCCTTGAGAATCATAGTAGATATGGTGTTTGATATCCACTAAGAACTCCCTGGTCCTAAAATGTGTATTTCTCCCTCCTGTCAGGTAATCAGGGCGGCATGGGCAGCAGTTACTACGGCGGAGGAAGCTGCAGATCCATGGGAATGAACGGCCTCGGCAGCGGCATGGGGGGAGGCTGGGGGATGTAGGCCTCCAGGGGTTTCATAGCTGGTTCATTATCCATGACAAACCTTAATTTGAACAGTGTCCTCTTTCGTTTATTTGTTCTTTGTTCCTTGCTCCCTTCTAAGTTGTGTTTCTGAGCTTTATACAAGTACATTTATTTTCCCCTGTTGACCTGGTTGAGGAAAATTCTTTTACTAGAGTTAGTAATTTATGCTTAAATGTGACACAGCCCATGTATCACACTGGAGAGGTGCCTGTAAATCTGTTTACAGTCAAGTATAAAAAGAGGTGATTTTTGTTTCCTCATTTATAGGCCAACATTGTCAAAGCCTTTAGTACAGGTTGATGTCTTTGCACATGGAGGTTTCACTCTGTCAACGAATGTAGCACATCGTATCTTAAACTTTTCGCTCCAACAAAGGTGTTTTGCATGTATTTAATGCTTAATCCAGGCTGAAAAGTGTAAAAGGTAAAAAAAGTGTATTATTTTAAAGTATGGTGGGAAGTGAAGGGGTTTCATTTAGATGCATGTTACTGTTTGCATTTGGAAAAGCATTTGCATTTGCTTACCCCAAAAAAATAAAAACAATGTATCACCTGTCTTTTCAGTGGACAAATGTTTTGATTCCTCATGTCTTCATACTTCAAAGCAGTGTTCATTAAACCATACACAATTATATAAAATATCCAGACACCATACAACACAGAAAACTGTCATACAATCTAAAATATACATTTTGTCTTCAGAGAGCCTTACAAATATTTGACTGGGAAGAGCAAAACAAGTCAAAACGAAAATACAATCCATTTGCACTTTAGTCTTGCGTAAGATAATGTAACTTTACCCCTGGACAAGGAAAAATCATTTAGACTTTGAGCCTAATCTGTGACACAACAAGCAATATAAATGTTCTAGTTGTTTACAAAACCAAAATGTTTGCATTCGAAAGTTTGTTTCATGAATGGTTGATACATTTTCTTTAATAATTCACACACTGACAAAAAGATCATACAAAGACATCAAGAGTGGATTATTAGAGTTGGCCTGGAGTTTCACACACATGATCAGCAGAGACGTGAAGCAGTGTCAGGAGGCGCTGGAGCTCCTCTGGAGCAGAAGGGAATGGAAGACGTCACATACCCGGACGGGTCTGGGGTAAGAGGGCGAAGCCAGCTCATGACAGGAGCAGTTGCTGCAGTAGATGTCTCCACAGTTCCTGCAATGGTGCTTTAAACAGAAACACAAGAATGGAGTTCTTCGCCAAAGGACCGAGACATAGTGATTGACAGAGTAGAACTTCACTCACTTTTCTCTGAGCGATTGAGAATTCTTTTTGGCACTGTTTGCACTGCGTAGCTTCGTCGTCTTTTAGCCAGGACTGAACCTAGAGCAGATATTCCAACATCATTCGCCATTATCATACTGGAACTTACCTTTGAAAGAATGAAGTTTTATTCAGAAAGGATGCATTAAATTGATCAAAAGTGTCAGTAAAGACATTTATGATGTAACAAAACATTTCAAATAAATGCTCTAGACCTAGAAAATGGAGGCTCTAGACCCTTCCTGAGCTGAGATATTGAGATCCCACGTAGCATTTATCCCACCATTTTTATAATAGCATAAATGCTACGTGGGATGTCCATATCTCAGCTCTGGAAGGGTCTAGAGCCTCCATTTTTGCGCGCTGGTCGAAGTCTCGTGGCCCTCTGTCAGAATCCAGAGTTTCAAGAAAATCGGAGGGGGTCAAAATTTTGGCCAAAAAAAAAAATGACAGTGTTACCCCTTATGTTTTTTTTTCAGGTCCAAATTTTGACCTTCAATATCTCGGCTCTGGAAGGGTCTAGAGCCTCCATTTTTGCGCGCTGGTCGAAGTCTCGTGGCCCTCTGTCAGAATCCAGAGTTTCAAGAAAATCGGAGGGGGTCAAAATTTTGGCCAAAAAAAAAAATGACAGTGTTACCCCTTATGTTTTTTTTTCAGGTCCAAATTTTGACCTTCAATATCTCGGCTCTGGAAGGGTCTAGAGCCTCCATTTTTGCGCGCTGGTCGAAGTCTCGTGGCCCTCTGTCAGAATCCAGAGTTTCAAGAAAATCGGAGGGGGTCAAAATTTTGGCCAAAAAAAAAAATGACAGTGTTACCCCTTATGTTTTTTTTTCAGGTCAAAATTTTGACCTTCAATATCTCGGCTCTGGAAGGGTCTAGAGCCTCCATTTTTGCGCGCTGGTCGAAGTCTCGTGGCCCTCTGTCAGAATCCAGAGTTTCAAGAAAATCGGAGGGGGTCAAAATTTTGGCCAAAAAAAAAAATGACAGTGTTACCCCTTATGTTTTTTTTTCAGGTCCAAATTTTGACCTTCAATATCTCGGCTCTGGAAGGGTCTAGAGCCTCCATTTTTGCGCGCTGGTCGAAGTCTCGTGGCCCTCTGTCAGAATCCAGAGTTTCAAGAAAATCGGAGGGGGTCAAAATTTTGGCCAAAAAAAAAAATGACAGTGTTACCCCTTATGTTTTTTTTTCAGGTCCAAATTTTGACCTTCAATATCTCGGCTCTGGAAGGGTCTAGAGACTCCATTTTTGCGCGCTGGTCGAAGTCTCGTGGCCCTCTGTCAGAATCCAGAGTTTCAAGAAAATCGGAGGGGGTCAAAATTTTGGCCAAAAAAAAAAATGACAGTGTTACCCCTTATGTTTTTTTTTCAGGTCCAAATTTTGACCTTCAATATCTCGGCTCTGGAAGGGTCTAGAGCCTCCATTTTTGCGCGCTGGTCGAAGTCTCGTGGCCCTCTGTCAGAATCCAGAGTTTCAAGAAAATCGGAGGGGGTCAAAATTTTGGCCAAAAAAAAAAATGACAGTGTTACCCCTTATGTTTTTTTTTCAGGTCCAAATTTTGACCTTCAATATCTCGGCTCTGGAAGGGTCTAGAGCCTCCATTTTTGCGCGCTGGTCGAAGTCTCGTGGCCCTCTGTCAGAATCCAGAGTTTCAAGAAAATCGGAGGGGGTCAAAATTTTGGCCAAAAAAAAAAATGACAGTGTTACCCCTTATGTTTTTTTTTCAGGTCCAAATTTTGACCTTCAATATCTCGGCTCTGGAAGGGTCTAGAGCCTCCATTTTTGCGCGCTGGTCGAAGTCTCGTGGCCCTCTGTCAGAATCCAGAGTTTCAAGAAAATCGGAGGGGGTCAAAATTTTGGCCCAAAAAAAAAATGACAGTGTTACCCCTTATGTTTTTTTTTTCAGGTCAAAATTTTGACCTTCAATATCTCGGCTCTGGAAGGGTCTAGAGCCTCCATTTTTGCGCGCTGGTCGAAGTCTCGTGGCCCTCTGTCAGAATCCAGAGTTTCAAGAAAATCGGAGGGGGTCAAAATTTTGGCCAAAAAAAAAAATGACAGTGTTACCCCTTATGTTTTTTTTTTCAGGTCCAAATTTTGACCTTCAATATCTCGGCTCTGGAAGGGTCTAGAGACTCCATTTTTGCGCGCTGGTCGAAGTCTCGTGGCCCTCTGTCAGAATCCAGAGTTTCAAGAAAATCGGAGGGGGTCAAAATTTTGGCCAAAAAAAAAAATGACAGTGTTACCCCTTATGTTTTTTTTTCAGGTCCAAATTTTGACCTTCAATATCTCGGCTCTGGAAGGGTCTAGAGACTCCATTTTTGCGCGCTGGTCGAAGTCTCGTGGCCCTCTGTCAGAATCCAGAGTTTCAAGAAAATCGGAGGGGGTCAAAATTTTGGCCAAAAAAAAAAAATGACAGTGTTACCCCTTATGTTTTTTTTTCAGGTCCAAATTTTGACCTTCAATATCTCGGCTCTGGAAGGGTCTAGAGACTCCATTTTTGCGCGCTGGTCGAAGTCTCGTGGCCCTCTGTCAGAATCCAGAGTTTCAAGAAAATCGGAGGGGGTCAAAATTTTGGCCAAAAAAAAAATGACAGTGTTACCCCTTATGTTTATTTTTCAGGTCCAAATTTTGACCTTCAATATCTCGGCTCTGGAAGGGTCTAGAGCCTCCATTTTTGCGCGCTGGTCGAAGTCTCGTGGCCCTCTGTCAGAATGCAGAGTTTCAAGAAAATCGGAGGGGGTCAAAATTTTGGCCAAAAAAAAAAAATGACAGTGTTACCCCTTATGTTTTTTTTTTCAGGTCCAAATTTTGACCTTCAATATCTCGGCTCTGGAAGGGTCTAGAGACTCCATTTTTGCGTGCTGGTCGAAGTCTCGTGGCCCTCTGTCAGAATCCAGAGTTTCAAGAAAATCGGAGGGGGTCAAAATTTTGGCCAAAAAAAAAAAATGACAGTGTTACCCCTTATGTTTTTTTTTCAGGTCCAAATTTTGACCTTCAATATCTCGGCTCTGGAAGGGTCTAGAGCCTCCATTTTTGCGCGCTGGTCGAAGTCTCGTGGCCCTCTGTCAGAATCCAGAGTTTCAAGAAAATCGGAGGGGGTCAAAATTTTGGCCAAAAAAAAAAATGACAGTGTTACCCCTTATGTTTTTTTTTTCAGGTCCAAATTTTGACCTTCAACATCTCGGCTCTGGAAGGGTCTAGAGACTCCATTTTTGCGCGCTGGTCGAAGTCTCGTGGCCCTCTGTCAGAATCCAGAGTTTCAAGAAAATCGGAGGGGGTCAAAATTTTGGCCAAAAAAAAAAAATGACAGTGTTACCCCTTATGTTTTTTTTTCAGGTCCAAATTTTGACCTTCAATATCTCGGCTCTGGAAGGGTCTAGAGCCTCCATTTTTGCGCGCTGGTCGAAGTCTCGTGGCCCTCTGTCAGAATCCAGAGTTTCAAGAAAATCGGAGGGGGTCAAAATTTTGGCCAAAAAAAAAAATGACAGTGTTACCCCTTATGTTTTTTTTTTCAGGTCCAAATTTTGACCTTCAATATCTCGGCTCTGGAAGGGTCTAGAGACTCCATTTTTGCGCGCTGGTCGAAGTCTCGTGGCCCTCTGTCAGAATCCAGAGTTTCAAGAAAATCGGAGGGGGTCAAAATTTTGGCCAAAAAAAAAAAATGACAGTGTTACCCCTTATGTTTTTTTTTCAGGTCCAAATTTTGACCTTCAATATCTCGGCTCTGGAAGGGTCTAGAGACTCCATTTTTGCGCGCTGGTCGAAGTCTCGTGGCCCTCTGTCAGAATCCAGAGTTTCAAGAAAATCGGAGGGGGTCAAAATTTTGGCCAAAAAAAAAATGACAGTGTTACCCCTTATGTTTTTTTTTCACGTCCAAATTTTGACCTTCAATATCTCGGCTCTGGAAGGGTCTAGAGCCTCCATTTTTGCGCGCTGGTCGAAGTCTCGTGGCCCTCTGTAAGAATCCAGAGTTTCAAGAAAATCGGAGGGGGTCAAAATTTTGGCCAAAAAAAAAAATGACAGTGTTACCCCTTACGTTTTTTTTTCAGGTCCAAATTTTGACCTTCAATATCTCGGCTCTGGAAGGGTCTAGAGACTCCATTTTTGCGCGCTGGTCGAAGTTTCGTGGCCCTCTGTCAGAATCCAGAGTTTCAAGAAAATCGGAGGGGGTCAAAATTTTGGCCAAAAAAAAAAATGACAGTGTTACCCCTTATGTTTTTTTTTCAGGTCCAAATTTTGACCTTCAATATCTCGGCTCTGGAAGGGTCTAGAGACTCCATTTTTGCGCGCTGGTCGAAGTCTCGTGGCCCTCTGTCAGAATCCAGAGTTTCAAGAAAATCGGAGGGGGTCAAAATTTTGGCCAAAAAAAAAAAATGACAGTGTTACCCCTTATGTTTTTTTTTCAGGTCCAAATTTTGACCTTCAATATCTCGGCTCTGGAAGGGTCTAGAGACTCCATTTTTGCGCGCTGGTCGAAGTCTCGTGGCCCTCTGTCAGAATCCAGAGTTTCAAGAAAATCGGAGGGGGTCAAAATTTTGGCCAAAAAAAAAAATGACAGTGTTACCCCTTATGTTTTTTTTTCAGGTCCAAATTTTGACCTTCAATATCTCGGCTCTGGAAGGGTCTAGAGCCTCCATTTTTGCGCGCTGGTCGAAGTCTCGTGGCCCTCTGTCAGAATCCAGAGTTTCAAGAAAATCGGAGGGGGTCAAAATTTTGGCCAAAAAAAAAAATGACAGTGTTACCCCTTATGTTTTTTTTTTCAGGTCCAAATTTTGACCTTCAATATCTCGGCTCTGGAAGGGTCTAGAGACTCCATTTTTGCGCGCTGGTCGAAGTCTCGTGGCCCTCTGTCAGAATCCAGAGTTTCAAGAAAATCGGAGGGGGTCAAAATTTTGGCCAAAAAAAAAAATGACAGTGTTACCCCTTATGTTTTTTTTTCAGGTCCAAATTTTGACCTTCAATATCTCGGCTCTGGAAGGGTCTAGAGACTCCATTTTTGCCCGCTGGTCGAAGTCTCGTGGCCCTCTGTCAGAATCCAGAGTTTCAAGAAAATCGGAGGGGGTCAAAATTTTGGCCAAAAAAAAAAAATGACAGTGTTACCCCTTATGTTTTTTTTTCAGGTCCAAATTTTGACCTTCAATATCTCGGCTCTGGAAGGGTCTAGAGACTCCATTTTTGCGCGCTGGTCGAAGTCTCGTGGCCCTCTGTCAGAATCCAGAGTTTCAAGAAAATCGGAGGGGGTCAAAATTTTGGCCAAAAAAAAAAATGACAGTGTTACCCCTTATGTTTTTTTTTCAGGTCCAAATTTTGACCTTCAATATCTCGGCTCTGGAAGGGTCTAGAGACTCCATTTTTGCGCGCTGGTCGAAGTCTCGTGGCCCTCTGTCAGAATCCAGAGTTTCAAGAAAATCGGAGGGGGTCAAAATTTTGGCCAAAAAAAAATGACAGTGTTACCCCTTATGTTTTTTTTTCAGGTCCAAATTTTGACCTTCAATATCTCGGCTCTGGAAGGGTCTAGAGACTCCATTTTTGCGTGCTGGTCGAAGTCTCGTGGCCCTCTGTCAGAATCCAGAGTTTCAAGAAAATCGGAGGGGGTCAAAATTTTGGCCAAAAAAAAAAAAATGACAGTGTTACCCCTTATGTTTTTTTTTCAGGTCCAAATTTTGACCTTCAATATCTCGGCTCTGGAAGGGTCTAGAGCCTCCATTTTTGCGCGCTGGTCGAAGTCTCGTGGCCCTCTGTCAGAATCCAGAGTTTCAAGAAAATCGGAGGGGGTCAAAATTTTGGCCAAAAAAAAAAATGACAGTGTTACCCCTTATGTTTTTTTTTTCAGGTCCAAATTTTGACCTTCAATATCTCGGCTCTGGAAGGGTCTAGAGACTCCATTTTTGCGCGCTGGTCGAAGTCTCGTGGCCCTCTGTCAGAATCCAGAGTTTCAAGAAAATCGGAGGGGGTCAAAATTTTGGCCAAAAAAAAAAAATGACAGTGTTACCCCTTATGTTTTTTTTTCAGGTCCAAATTTTGACCTTCAATATCTCGGCTCTGGAAGGGTCTAGAGCCTCCATTTTTGCGCGCTGGTCGAAGTCTCGTGGCCCTCTGTCAGAATCCAGAGTTTCAAGAAAATCGGAGGGGGTCAAAATTTTGGCCAAAAAAAAAAATGACAGTGTTACCCCTTATGTTTTTTTTTTCAGGTCCAAATTTTGACCTTCAATATCTCGGCTCTGGAAGGGTCTAGAGACTCCATTTTTGCGCGCTGGTCGAAGTCTCGTGGCCCTCTGTCAGAATCCAGAGTTTCAAGAAAATCGGAGGGGGTCAAAATTTTGGCCAAAAAAAAAAAATGACAGTGTTACCCCTTATGTTTTTTTTTCAGGTCCAAATTTTGACCTTCAATATCTCGGCTCTGGAAGGGTCTAGAGACTCCATTTTTGCGCGCTGGTCGAAGTCTCGTGGCCCTCTGTCAGAATCCAGAGTTTCAAGAAAATCGGAGGGGGTCAAAATTTTGGCCAAAAAAAAAAATGACAGTGTTACCCCTTATGTTTTTTTTTCAGGTCCAAATTTTGACCTTCAATATCTCGGCTCTGGAAGGGTCTAGAGACTCCATTTTTGCGCGCTGGTCGAAGTCTCGTGGCCCTCTGTCAGAATCCAGAGTTTCAAGAAAATCGGAGGGGGTCAAAATTTTGGCCAAAAAAAAAAATGACAGTGTTACCCCTTATGTTTTTTTTTCAGGTCCAAATTTTGACCTTCAATATCTCGGCTCTGGAAGGGTCTAGAGCCTCCATTTTTGCGCGCTGGTCGAAGTCTCGTGGCCCTCTGTCAGAATCCAGAGTTTCAAGAAAATCGGAGGGGGTCAAAATTTTGGCCAAAAAAAAAAATGACAGTGTTACCCCTTATGTTTTTTTTTCACGTCCAAATTTTGACCTTCAATATCTCGGCTCTGGAAGGGTCTAGAGCCTCCATTTTTGCGCGCTGGTCGAAGTCTCGTGGCCCTCTGTAAGAATCCAGAGTTTCAAGAAAATCGGAGGGGGTCAAAATTTTGGCCAAAAAAAAAAAATGACAGTGTTACCCCTTATGTTTTTTTTTCAGGTCCAAATTTTGACCTTCAATATCTCGGCTCTGGAAGGGTCTAGAGACTCCATTTTTGCGCGCTGGTCGAAGTTTCGTGGCCCTCTGTCAGAATCCAGAGTTTCAAGAAAATCGGAGGGGGTCAAAATTTTGGCCAAAAAAAAAAATGACAGTGTTACCCCTTATGTTTTTTTTTCAGGTCCAAATTTTGACCTTCAATATCTCGGCTCTGGAAGGGTCTAGAGCCTCCATTTTTGCGCGCTGGTCGAAGTCTCGTGGCCCTCTGTCAGAATGCAGAGTTTCAAGAAAATCGGAGGGGGTCAAAATTTTGGCCAAAAAAAAAAAATGACAGTGTTACCCCTTATGTTTTTTTTTTCAGGTCCAAATTTTGACCTTCAATATCTCGGCTCTGGAAGGGTCTAGAGACTCCATTTTTGCGTGCTGGTCGAAGTCTCGTGGCCCTCTGTCAGAATCCAGAGTTTCAAGAAAATCGGAGGGGGTCAAAATTTTGGCCAAAAAAAAAAATGACAGTGTTACCCCTTATGTTTTTTTTTTCAGGTCCAAATTTTGACCTTCAATATCTCGGCTCTGGAAGGGTCTAGAGACTCCAGTTTTGCGCGCTGGTCGAAGTCTCGTGGCCCTCTGTCAGAATCCAGAGTTTCAAGAAAATCGGAGGGGGTCAAAATTTTGGCCAAAAAAAAAAATGACAGTGTTACCCCTTATGTTTTTTTTTCAGGTCCAAATTTTGACCTTCAATATCTCGGCTCTGGAAGGGTCTAGAGCCTCCATTTTTGCGCGCTGGTCGAAGTCTCGTGGCCCTCTGTCAGAATCCAGAGTTTCAAGAAAATCGGAGGGGGTCAAAATTTTGGCCAAAAAAAAAAATGACAGTGTTACCCCTTATGTTTTTTTTTTCAGGTCCAAATTTTGACCTTCAATATCTCGGCTCTGGAAGGGTCTAGAGCCTCCATTTTTGCGCGCTGGTCGAAGTCTTGTGGCCCTCTGTCAGAATCCAGAGTTTCAAGAAAATCGGAGGGGGTCAAAATTTTGGCCAAAAAAAAAATGACAGTGTTACCCCTTATGTTTTTTTTTCAGGTCCAAATTTTGACCTTCAATATCTCGGCTCTGGAAGGGTCTAGAGCCTCCATTTTTGTGCGCTGGTCGAAGTCTCGTGGCCCTCTGTCAGAATCCAGAGTTTCAAGAAAATCGGAGGGGGTCAAAATTTTGGCCAAAAAAAAATGACAGTGTTACCCCTTATGTTTTTTTTTCAGGTCCAAATTTTGAAATTCAATATCTCGGCTCTGGAAGGGTCTAGAGCCTCCATTTTTGCGCGCTGGTCGAAGTCTCGTGGTCCTCTGTCAGAATCCAGAGTTTCAAGAAAATCGGAGGGGGTCAAAATTTTGGCCAAAAAAAAAAATGACAGTGTTACCCCTTATGTTTTTTTTTCAGGTCCAAATTTTGACCTTCAATATCTCGGCTCTGGAAGGGTCTAGAGACTCCATTTTTGCGCACTGGTCGAAGTCTCGTGGCCCTCTGTCAGAATCCAGAGTTTCAAGAAAATCGGAGGGGTTCAAAATTTTGGCCAAAAAAAAAATGACAGTGTTACCCCTTATGTTTTTTTTTCAGGTCCAAATTTTGACCTTCAATATCTCGGCTCTGGAAGGGTCTAGAGACTCCATTTTTGCGCGCTGGTCGAAGTCTCGTGGCCCTCTGTCAGAATCCAGAGTTTCAAGAAAATCGGAGGGGGTCAAAATTTTGGCCAAAAAAAAAATGACAGTGTTACCCCTTATGTTTTTTTTTCAGGTCCAAATTTTGACCTTCAATATCTCGGCTCTGGAAGGGTCTAGAGACTCCATTTTTGCGCGCTGGTCGAAGTCTCGTGGCCCTCTGTCAGAATCCAGAGTTTCAAGAAAATCGGAGGGGGTCAAAATTTTGGCCAAAAAAAAAAATCACAGTGTTACCCCTTATGTTTTTTTTTTCAGGTCCAAATTTTGACCTTCAATATCTCGGCTCTGGAAGGGTCTAGAGCCTCCATTTTTGCGCGCTGGTCGAAGTCTCGTGGCCCTCTGTCAGAATCCAGAGTTTCAAGAAAATCGGAGGGGGTCAAAATTTTGGCCAAAAAAAAAAATGACAGTGTTACCCCTTATGTTTTTTTTTCAGGTCCAAATTTTGACCTTCAATATCTCGGCTCTGGAAGGGTCTAGAGCCTCCATTTTTGCGCGCTGGTCGAAGTCTCGTGGCCCTCTGTCAGAATCCAGAGTTTCAAGAAAATCGGAGGGGGTCAAAATTTTGGCCAAAAAAAAAAATGACAGTGTTACCCCTTATGTTTTTTTTTCAGGTCCAAATTTTGAAATTCAATATCTCGGCTCTGGAAGGGTCTAGAGGCTCCATTTTTGCGCGCTGGTCGAAGTCTCGTGGCCCTCTGTCAGAATCCAGAGTTTCAAGAAAATCGGAGGGGGTCAAAATTTTGGCCAAAAAAAAAAATGACAGTGTTACCCCTTATGTTTTTTTTTCAGGTCCAAATTTTGACCTTCAATATCTCGGCTCTGGAAGGGTCTAGAGCCTCCATTTTTGCGCGCTGGTCGAAGTCTCGTGGCCCTCTGTCAGAATCCAGAGTTTCAAGAAAATCGGAGGGGGTCAAAATTTTGGCCAAAAAAAAAAATCACAGTGTTACCCCTTATGTTTTTTTTTTCAGGTCCAAATTTTGACCTTCAATATCTCGGCTCTGGAAGGGTCTAGAGCCTCCATTTTTGCGCGCTGGTCGAAGTCTCGTGGCCCTCTGTAAGAATCCAGAGTTTCAAGAAAATCGGAGGGGGTCAAAATTTTGGCCAAAAAAAAAATGACAGTGTTACCCCTTATGTTTTTTTTCAGGTCCAAATTTTGACCTTCAATATCTCGGCTCTGGAACGGTCTAGAGACTCCATTTTTGCGCGCTGGTCGAAGTTTCGTGGCCCTCTGTCAGAATCCAGAGTTTCAAGAAAATCGGAGGGGGTCAAAATTTTGGCCAAAAAAAAAAATGACAGTGTTACCCCTTATGTTTTTTTTTCAGGTCCAAATTTTGACCTTCAATATCTCGGCTCTGGAAGGGTCTAGAGCCTCCATTTTTGCGCGCTGGTCGAAGTCTCGTGGCCCTCTGTCAGAATGCAGAGTTTCAAGAAAATCGGAGGGGGTCAAAATTTTGGCCAAAAAAAAAAAATGACAGTGTTACCCCTTATGTTTTTTTTTTCAGGTCCAAATTTTGACCTTCAATATCTCGGCTCTGGAAGGGTCTAGAGACTCCATTTTTGCGTGCTGGTCGAAGTCTCGTGGCCCTCTGTCAGAATCCAGAGTTTCAAGAAAATCGGAGGGGGTCAAAATTTTGGCCAAAAAAAAAAAATGACAGTGTTACCCCTTATGTTTTTTTTTCAGGTCCAAATTTTGACCTTCAATATCTCGGCTCTGGAAGGGTCTAGAGCCTCCATTTTTGCGCGCTGGTCGAAGTCTCGTGGCCCTCTGTCAGAATCCAGAGTTTCAAGAAAATCGGAGGGGGTCAAAATTTTGGCCAAAAAAAAATGACAGTGTTACCCCTTATGTTTTTTTTTTCAGGTCCAAATTTTGACCTTCAATATCTCGGCTCTGGAAGGGTCTAGAGACTCCATTTTTGCGCGCTGGTCGAAGTCTCGTGGCCCTCTGTCAGAATCCAGAGTTTCAAGAAAATCGGAGGGGGTCAAAATTTTGGCCAAAAAAAAAAAATGACAGTGTTACCCCTTATGTTTTTTTTTCAGGTCCAAATTTTGACCTTCAATATCTCGGCTCTGGAAGGGTCTAGAGCCTCCATTTTTGCGCGCTGGTCGAAGTCTCGTGGCCCTCTGTCAGAATCCAGAGTTTCAAGAAAATCGGAGGGGGTCAAAATTTTGGCCAAAAAAAAAAATGACAGTGTTACCCCTTATGTTTTTTTTTTCAGGTCCAAATTTTGACCTTCAATATCTCGGCTCTGGAAGGGTCTAGAGACTCCATTTTTGCGCGCTGGTCGAAGTCTCGTGGCCCTCTGTCAGAATCCAGAGTTTCAAGAAAATCGGAGGGGGTCAAAATTTTGGCCAAAAAAAAAAAATGACAGTGTTACCCCTTATGTTTTTTTTTCAGGTCCAAATTTTGACCTTCAATATCTCGGCTCTGGAAGGGTCTAGAGACTCCATTTTTGCGCGCTGGTCGAAGTCTCGTGGCCCTCTGTCAGAATCCAGAGTTTCAAGAAAATCGGAGGGGGTCAAAATTTTGGCCAAAAAAAAAAATGACAGTGTTACCCCTTATGTTTTTTTTTCAGGTCCAAATTTTGACCTTCAATATCTCGGCTCTGGAAGGGTCTAGAGCCTCCATTTTTGCGCGCTGGTCGAAGTCTCGTGGCCCTCTGTCAGAATCCAGAGTTTCAAGAAAATCGGAGGGGGTCAAAATTTTGGCCAAAAAAAAAAATGACAGTGTTACCCCTTATGTTTTTTTTTCACGTCCAAATTTTGACCTTCAATATCTCGGCTCTGGAAGGGTCTAGAGCCTCCATTTTTGCGTGCTGGTCGAAGTCTCGTGGCCCTCTGTAAGAATCCAGAGTTTCAAGAAAATCGGAGGGGGTCAAAATTTTGGCCAAAAAAAAAAATGACAGTGTTACCCCTTATGTTTTTTTTTCAGGTCCAAATTTTGACCTTCAATATCTCGGCTCTGGAAGGGTCTAGAGACTCCATTTTTGCGCGCTGGTCGAAGTTTCGTGGCCCTCTGTCAGAATCCAGAGTTTCAAGAAAATCGGAGGGGGTCAAAATTTTGGCCAAAAAAAAAAATGACAGTGTTACCCCTTATGTTTTTTTTTTCAGGTCCAAATTTTGACCTTCAATATCTCGGCTCTGGAAGGGTCTAGAGACTCCAGTTTTGCGCGCTGGTCGAAGTCTCGTGGCCCTCTGTCAGAATCCAGAGTTTCAAGAAAATCGGAGGGGGTCAAAATTTTGGCCAAAAAAAAAAATGACAGTGTTACCCCTTATGTTTTTTTTTCAGGTCCAAATTTTGACCTTCAATATCTCGGCTCTGGAAGGGTCTAGAGCCTCCATTTTTGCGCGCTGGTCGAAGTCTCGTGGCCCTCTGTCAGAATCCAGAGTTTCAAGAAAATCGGAGGGGGTCAAAATTTTGGCCAAAAAAAAAATGACAGTGTTACCCCTTATGTTTTTTTTTTCAGGTCCAAATTTTGACCTTCAATATCTCGGCTCTGGAAGGGTCTAGAGCCTCCATTTTTGCGCGCTGGTCGAAGTCTCGTGGCCCTCTGTCAGAATCCAGAGTTTCAAGAAAATCGGAGGGGGTCAAAATTTTGGCCAAAAAAAAAATGACAGTGTTACCCCTTATGTTTTTTTTTCAGGTCCAAATTTTGAAATTCAATATCTCGGCTCTGGAAGGGTCTAGAGCCTCCATTTTTGCGCGCTGGTCGAAGTCTCGTGGTCCTCTGTCAGAATCCAGAGTTTCAAGAAAATCGGAGGGGGTCAAAATTTTGGCCAAAAAAAAAAATGACAGTGTTACCCCTTATGTTTTTTTTTCAGGTCCAAATTTTGACCTTCAATATCTCGGCTCTGGAAGGGTCTAGAGACTCCATTTTTGCGCGCTGGTCGAAGTCTCGTGGCCCTCTGTCAGAATCCAGAGTTTCAAGAAAATCGGAGGGGGTCAAAATTTTGGCCAAAAAAAAAAATGACAGTGTTACCCCTTATGTTTTTTTTTCAGGTCCAAATTTTGACCTTCAATATCTCGGCTCTGGAAGGGTCTAGAGACTCCATTTTTGCGCGCTGGTCGAAGTCTCGTGGCCCTCTGTCAGAATCCAGAGTTTCAAGAAAATCGGAGGGGGTCAAAATTTTGGCCAAAAAAAAAAATCACAGTGTTACCCCTTATGTTTTTTTTTTCAGGTCCAAATTTTGACCTTCAATATCTCGGCTCTGGAAGGGTCTAGAGCCTCCATTTTTGCGCGCTGGTCGAAGTCTCGTGGCCCTCTGTCAGAATCCAGAGTTTCAAGAAAATCGGAGGGGGTCAAAATTTTGGCCAAAAAAAAAAATGACAGTGTTACCCCTTATGTTTTTTTTTCAGGTCCAAATTTTGACCTTCAATATCTCGGCTCTGGAAGGGTCTAGAGACTCCATTTTTGCGCGCTGGTCGAAGTCTCGTGGCCCTCTGTCAGAATCCAGAGTTTCAAGAAAATCGGAGGGGGTCAAAATTTTGGCCAAAAAAAAAAATGACAGTGTTACCCCTTATGTTTTTTTTTCAGGTCCAAATTTTGAAATTCAATATCTCGGCTCTGGAAGGGTCTAGAGGCTCCATTTTTGCGCGCTGGTCGAAGTCTCGTGGCCCTCTGTCAGAATCCAGAGTTTCAAGAAAATCGGAGGGGGTCAAAATTTTGGCCAAAAAAAAAATCACAGTGTTACCCCTTATGTTTTTTTTTTCAGGTCCAAATTTTGACCTTCAATATCTCGGCTCTGGAAGGGTCTAGAGCCTCCATTTTTGCGCGCTGGTCGAAGTCTCGTGGCCCTCTGTCAGAATCCAGAGTTTCAAGAAAATCGGAGGGGGTCAAAATTTTGACCAAAAAAAAAATGACAGTGTTACCCCTTATGTTTTTTTTCAGGTCCAAATTTTGACCTTCAATATCTCGGCTCTGGAAGGGTCTAGAGCCTCCATTTTTGCGCGCTGGTCGAAGTCTCGTTGGCCCTCTGTCAGAATCCAGAGTTTCAAGAAAATCGGAGGGGGTCAAAATTTTGGCCAAAAAAAAAAATGACAGTGTTACCCCTTATGTTTTTTTTTCAGGTCCAAATTTTGAAATTCAATATCTCGGCTCTGGAAGGGTCTAGAGACTCCATTTTTGCGCGCTGGTCGAAGTCTCGTGGCCCTCTGTCAGAATCCAGAGTTTCAAGAAAATCGGAGGGGGTCAAAATTTTGGCCAAAAAAAAAAAAGACAGTGTTACCCCTTATGTTTTTTTTTCAGGTCCAAATTTTGACCTTCAATATCTCGGCTCTGGAAGGGTCTAGAGCCTCCATTTTTGCGCGCTGGTCGAAGTCTCGTGGCCCTCTGTCAGAATCCAGAGTTTCAAGAAAATCGGAGGGGGTCAAAATTTTGGCCAAAAAAAAAAATGACAGTGTTACCCCTTATGTTTTTTTTTCAGGTCCAAATTTTGACCTTCAATATCTCGGCTCTGGAAGGGTCTAGAGCCTCCATTTTTGCGCGCTGGTCGAAGTCTCGTGGCCCTCTGTCAGAATCCAGAGTTTCAAGAAAATCGGAGGGGGTCAAAATTTTGGCCAAAAAAAAAAAAATGACAGTGTTACCCCTTATGTTTTTTTTTCAGGTCAAAACTTTGACATCCGATATCTCGGCTCTGGAAGGGTCTAGAGACTCCATTTTTGCGCGCTGGTCGAAGTCTCGTGGCCCTCTGTCAGAATCCAGAGTTTCAAGAAAATCGGAGGGGGTCAAAATTTTGGCCAAAACAAAATGACAGTGTTAAGGCCCGTTCACACCAAGCACGATAACTATAAAGATATAATTCTAAAAATCGTTCTCCATAATAAAGAATAAAACAGTTCACACCACAGCTATAACGATAAAGATATGAGGAACGATATCGTTGGGATCACTTTCAGAACGATTTTTTTCCAGCTGTCCAACGATAAAACACTGACAACCAATCAGAATCGTGCATTTAACATGGCAGATGACATTGCAGAGAAGTTAATCGTCGAGGTACAAAAAAAAAAAAAAAAAAAGAGTCCACTCCACTGTTTGACAAGTCAAACCCACTTTTCAATGATACTTTAAAAAAAGATGGATTTATGGAAAGCATCCTGGGAATAAACGGTTTTATTCGCAATGAGATTATGCAGTTTAGCATAGTGTTACAAAATTACCTCAGGTAGGATATCCAGCGCTTTGACAACATTGCTGAAGTACTAGGTGATGTTTTTATCCCATCACTGAATTCGTCAGCTATATCCAGAGGATTCACTGTTTAGATGCGCTCCCAACACCTCTCGTCTTTTAAGGATATCGATCGTGTACCCAAAACAAAAAGAGCCTGTTTTTCCTTTCGATATTTGTTTGTAACGTAAGCAGCAACAGCAAGTAATTTGCGCGCGCGCACGCTACTGAAACCGCGGCGCGCGCGTGCATAAAAAGAACTTTATCAGTCGTTAGTGTGGACGCATATATAGTTATCTTTATCGTTATCTTTATAGTTATCGTGCTTAGTGTGAACAGCCCTTTACCCCTCATGTTATTTTTTCAGGTCAAAATTTTGACTTTTGATATCTCGGCTCTGGAAGGGTCTAGAGCCTCCATTTTTGCGCGCTGGTCCAAGTCTCGTGGCCCTCTGTCAGAATCCAGAGTTTCAAGAAGATCGGAGGGGGTCAAAAAAAAACAAAACAAAAAACGACAGTGTTACCCCTTACGTTTTTTGGGGGGCAAAAAATGAAATATCCCCAATCTTCTCAAATCTCTGTTTTCTGATAGAGGGCCATGAGACTTAGAGACCTGCGTGCAAAATGGACACTCTAGACCCTTCCAGAGCTGAGATATTGAGATCCCACGTAGCATTTATCCCACTATTTTTATAATGGCATAAATGCTAAGTGGGATGTCCATATCTCAGCTCAGGATGGGTCTAGAGACTCCATTTTTGCACGCAGGTCTCTAAGTCTCATGGCCCTCTATCAGTATCCAGAGTTTCGAAAAGATTGGATAAACTCAAAATTTCGACCTAAAAAAACCGAAAGGGGTACCACTGAAATTGACTTATAAAATTCTTACTGGGAACATATGCCCCCATATCCACCCACCAGTTTCAAAAAATCCTGTGGGAAACACAGACCTGTTAAACGTTACAGAAGAACACATACTGAAACCCATCCTAACCACACCCTCGTGCGACGTTTTTGGGAAATATCCCGGGTTTTTTAGCGACTGCCTGACCGATTTAAGATGTTGGACATGTCATGAAGTGATTGTTAAACATTTAATTAAACAAACTGTTGAAAATGCATGACAAACTCACTGTGGTCTTCTGACGTCCGTCCTGCAGGCCAGGAGATCCGAGCGGACAGGTTACCCAGACAGCAGCATATTGTCGGCCCAGATCCGGCCCACACATTGATTCCACACGGCCCAGATGTGGGCAGGATCTGGGCCGATTCTATGTTGCTGTCTAGAAACACAAATGCAGATATTTAAGGAAATGCCAATTTTTTCTAAACACTTGACTCATGCCACGGCTTACCTGAGCATTGCTTCTGACCACGTCCATCCTTTTATGGCCACCATGTCCCCATTAAAAAGTGTTTGCTTTAGAAAACAAACGGCGGTCAAAATCATTTTCAGACTGAACAACGGTCATGTGATCAGATGAGGATTTTGTAATGTTTATTTTGTAGTTTTTAAAAACAAGCAGTAAAAAAAAAGCATACAATTTATATATTTATAACATCATGACTTCCAATAAATTGGGGTGGGGGAAAAGAAAGAGAAGAAACCCTCAGTTCACAGAGTGAGGAGCAACACACACGGCACGAGTGTCAGTACCGGAACACACTCGCATTCACACAAACTCACAGACTGAAACGTCATTTGATATCACAGGAAAAAAAAAAAATAATAATCACATAAAAAAACCCTCACTGAATGAATAGAGAGAGAGAAAGAAAAGTGAACACGTTAAACAATGGGAATGTTCCAGCTCAAAAATCAAATTAAAAAGGACTAAAAGCAAAACAAATGCATTAAAAAAAAAAAAGACATGGTTACTCGTCGAGTTCGAAACAGTAGTTATTAACACCTGAAGATTTCCTCTAAATGGACCAGTTTCCTCAAAAGACTTTTAAAACGAAAGAAAATTAATGCAAAACAGGAAGTGCACGCTCATGTGAGGAAGTTAGCAGAAGAAGCATTCCCTTGTGTTTCCCTGGCGACGGGTCACAGGACCGAGGAAGAGGAGGGATGAAGCGTTCGAGTTTGATTTTAGTCCATCAGACAGCGTTTGTGGATCCAGCAAAGATCAGGAGGGGGGGGGGGAGAAACAAACAGAAGTTTGCAGAAGCCTGTACGAGGTCATAAACACAGAGATCTGGCTTCAGAGGACAGTCACACAGCTTTTCTGCCGGACACGGGAAGGGGGAGGAAGAGTTGAAGTCCTTTTCTGAGAGGAGAGCGAGAGGATGGAGGGAAGGAGCCGGACGGATGAGCTCAGGAACCGTCGCCTCACTGCGCCTGGAGCGAGAACGGCACCACAGTCAGATCACATCTCAAACTTATATAGCATAACTGTACTCCTGTGGGTTTAATACATTTATAATCATATAAGACATTTCACATTAAGTTCATTGGAGGTCAAAATGCGTATCCGCTACACAATGTGTACAGGTTGGGAGGTCTGCTACTGTGTCAACTCTTTAAGAAATGGACACAGCGACCCCATTGATATCAATGGAGAAGACTGAAGCCTGATTATAGCACTTCCTGTCTGATGTCTGAGTGACTGCGCAGGTCAAACTGAGCATGACGACAGTCTGACGGTTGTACATCTAGTAGCGGTGCCAAGACAAATATTATTGAAATATTTTGTCCTGTTGCTTTTATGGACTCTCTATCTATGGGCTTCTACCTTGACTTTATTACACCTCCGTAGGGCTGTCAACTTTAGTCGTTTAGTCGACTAATCGGTCGATGCCGTCTTGGTCGACTGACGTTCTTATTGGTCGACCAGTTGCATTTTTTTTTTACCAATAGAAAGAATTTTTCAATGATTTACTCCTTGATATTTATTCCTTTATAAGCAGTCATTTATTTCTGTATTCTAAATATAATTAGCCTATGTTTTGTCCCCAACTTTAAAATGCTTTAATTTAGAAAATGCTTTAATTTAGGCTATTCAAGTCGCGCGCCTACATTTGAAATCGAACTTGAGCGCGCAAAAGACGTGAGCAGCCTTTAACGGCTATATCATGCTGACTCAATAGATTGTGTTTTCTTAATATGTTTTCGTTTTTATTTGTACACTTGACACATTTGAAAATAGCCTAAATAATGCAACAAAACGAAAATAATCCTAAACGCAGTCCTACAGCCTATTATTATGATTGTTTTTTAGGCTATTTGTTTTTTTTATGTGTTGTTTTAAAACCCCTTGATCGTCAGGACGAAAGTTAACCCATAGCTTTGAAAGTAAAGAAGAATATAAAGCCTGTATAAACGAGAACTTTTGTTAGGATTTTTCATTATGTGGCAGATAGCAGTTATATTTTTTGCAGCGTGCGGTGTGGTCAGGTGCGCGATTGTGACCATATTGTGACCTAGGACAGAGCTCCTCACTTTTTGCAGTTAAAAAAATCACTTAATTTTCAAGGAATTGTATTATTATTATAGTTTTATTTATTTGTGATGTTTTTTCGTTTTTGTTTTATAAATGCTCAATGACAATTGCTTAAAAAATGTTCAATCAAAACATCACGTTTTTTTTTTTGTTTGTTTTTTTAGTCGACTAATCGTTGCGCAGGACAAGACTTTGGTCGACTAAGGATTTCTTTGGTTGACTAAAGCCCTACACCTCCGTGTGTCCCTGATTGCCTCATAGCAGTGTTGTAGTACTCAAGACTCGGCCTCGAGACCATATTTTAATGGTCTTGGTCTTGTCATGGACTCGTGTGCATTTGCATTTGGACTCGGAATTGACTCGTACTCGAACATTTTTTTTTTTTAGGACTCGGACTTATTCCCGAGTCCACTCGAGTTCAATTCAAAATATTTTATGTATGTTAATAAAATATTTCTTTAAATTGATTGACACGCCCAGTGATTGGTGATTTTCTAGTGCGCAACTGCGCATGACAAATTCTAATAAAATTACTTTTAACACCACCAACTATGTGTCCTTTTTACCCTAAACTGATCATATTTTTAAACTCTCAGTAAATTCAGTAAAAAAAAGGATTTCTCTAAGTAAATAAAAGTAAATTAGGTAATCAACCCTCACTGGTCTCTGGTCTCGACCGTCTCTGGACTCGAGTGAGGTGGTTTCGATTACAACACTGCCTCATAGGTCTATACGGTAATGTCTCTATTGCGCAACAAAGTCCCACGTTTATGACGAATCATTAGCCTATTTTTACAAAATCAGCTTCTACGGGGCCGTAACGTAAGATACAAGGTAATGGAGCGTTTTATACATTGTTGTGTTTCTTTAGATATAAATAATGGACAAATGAAGTCTTTGGACACCTCAGATGAAAAGTTATTCGCTGTCAAAGTGACGCCAAAATGAATGGGAGTCAATGGAGCGCTAACTGAAGTTCTGCTACAATGGCCGCTCGCGGATGGATTACCCCTAGACGACAACTTTAAATCAGAGCATTTTTAACATCAGTGGTGTACCTGCTGGCCCTGCGGTGTGGCCCCGGGCTGTCCGGGGGCCTGTCCCGTCTGCCCGTAATACGCCGCCTGCTGTCTGTAATACTCGGCCCACGCGGCGCTGTAGTCCGTCTGTCCCGCCGCCGCGGCTCCTGCGGGCTGAGCTCCTCCTGCGGCGGCCGCGGGGGCAGCACCTCCTCCTGCTGCAGCTGGACACACACACACACGTCAAAACACTGAGCTGGAATGATGGGTAACACTATTTTAAAGTGTAAATGTTACTGTGTGATCATATATTTAATCAATATGTAAATACTAAAGCGTTAGAGTTAGGATTGGGGTTTGCTTTTAGTTAGTTAAACTGTAAACGTTCAGTAAGTACATGCAACGAGGACACTGTAAAATAAAGTGTTAGCGAGTGATGGGCGTACCCATCTTTTTGTAGTACTCCTCCCAGGCCTTGGTGTAGTCGGGCTGGGCAGTGCCTGGGGCCGCTTGGCCCGGGTCAGCGGGAGCGGCGGGCTGGGCCGCGGGAGCCTGTCCCGGCATAGCGCCCCCTCCGGGCTGCTGGTAGTACTGTGCGTAATAAGCCGCCCACGCTGCGTTAGGATCTGCTGCTGCTTTACCTGAGACAGGGAGATTCATTTTTACATTAAACATTCAATATAATTGATCCATCCATCAAGCTTTCAGGTAAGTTTGGGGTCCTCAGGTTTTTCTTTTTTAAACAATTAGCATATTTAGCTTTTATCTTAAAAGAAACATAAAAAAATACAATTAAGAAACAGAGTCTTGGCAACTTAGTGGAAATAAAAAGTTTGACTGTTTTAAACCAGATCATCCAGATAATTCCTGGCATGTTCTTTCTATTAGTCAAATTCTGAAAATTATTATAAATTTCCACAAATTAAGCAGAAAGAGTTGAACGTTGATAATCAGAAATGGTTCTTGAGCATCAAATCATCATAATAGAGTGATCCAGGATCATGTGACATTGAAGACTGGAGTAATGCTGAAATACATTAAATTTAAAAATATAATCAAATAAAAAAAACAGTTATTTTAATTTGTAATATTTCACAGTATTATGTTCTATATATTATTTATATAGAAGCAGTTTTGGTGAGGAGACAACTTTAACTTACAAAATCTAACCAACATCATCCTTATGAACAGTTGTTTAAATTTTTTATACATTTTGGTATTTTATGAACTGCTTTAATAACTGAATTATAAAATCTGAGATCAAGATGTTTTGTTTAATGTTTTTTGACTCATGTAGATTGATCACGTCTATAATCCTCTATCAAGACTGTAAGGTTGAAGGCATCAGGACTCACTGGGATCTTGTGGCTGCCACTGCTGGTACGCGTTTCCCCAACCCTGAGGATACTGGCCTCCAGGAGGACCTCCGCTGGAGAGACAGAGAAACACCTTTACATGAGCAAACAAACCCTGCCAAAATCAAATATCAAGCCTTTCCCTTAGGCTAAAGCGCCGATAAGGCAGTACTGACTGTTGTGGTCCCCCAGGGGGTCCGGGCTGGTACGGGTTTGGGTTGTAGGGGCCCATGGGTCCAGCGGGGCCTGGCCCGCCCGGTCCGGGACCAACAGGGCACAGGGGACCCTAAGGAGAGAAGCACACCAGTGAAACCCAGCAAACAGTGCAGTCTGTAAGATTGACAGCTAGTGGTCGATATGGGTACTGCAGTCCAAATCAAAAAGCACAATTGTCAATGAAAGCAAAGACGACACTAAGTTTATTTGGTTTACACGTGATTTTATATGCTCTCGTTCATTTTGATTTACAGATTGAGGTTTTTAGGTCGGGTAGATTCTGCAGTCTGACCCAGTTTGTTAGCTCGCTGGATAACACGTTGTCGAAATACTATTGGGTGAACTGGCAGAGGGTGGAGTCACAGACCAAAACAAAAGCAGGTTTTCCAACGCGAAACACACATTTCAAACTAAAATAACTGGATGTAGAAGTGTTTGTGAACTCCACATACTCCCAACATATTTTAAAGTGTTACCTATACGTTTTCTGATAAGGTTCATTAGCTAACATTGAAAGTTATTAACTAAGATTATAAATACTGTAGAAGCAGTTCATGTTAACCAATACATTAAAATCAAAGGCTGCATGTTAACTTTGGTTAATGCACTAAACTAACGTGAACAGCAGTCTCACTTATTACATTACCTACCAAATAAATCAATAATTTAACTCAATGACTTAAAAATGGTTGTATTGCTTCCGCTAAATAAATAGTCCGTTCAGTCTGTGAACTGCGTCCATGGCAACGCTCTGTTTTTCATGGCAACGGTGTTATACTTGCAGCGCCTGTTATCAAGGAATAAACCACATTCTACACATAATTCTAACCTACGGAGGCGGATTGCATTCACTTGAAGAAAAAAAAAATCTACTCTGTTTTTCTGAATTAAGAAGTTAATTATCTCAGAATTACGAGATAATTTTTCATGAGAAAAAAGTTTTTGCTGTTTTTTCTGAATTAACGTTAAGTTTTCATGAGAAAAAAAAGTTTTTGCTCTGTTTTTCTGAATTAATTTTTCATGAGAAAAAAAGTTTTTGCTCTGTTTTAAAACAGAGCAAAAAAGATTCCATGAAAAATTAACTTATTAATTCAGAAAAACAGGGGGAAAAAAAATCCATGAAAAATTAATTCGTTAATTCAGAAAAACAGAGCAAATTTTTTTTCTCATGAAAAATTAACTCGTTAATTCAGAAAAACAGCAAAAAAAATCCATGAAAAATTAACTCGTTAATTCAGAAAAACAGAGCAAAAAAAAATCCATGAAAAATTAACTTGTTAATTCAGAAAAACAGCAAAAAAACCCATGAAAAATTAACTCGTTAATTCAGAAAAACAGCAAAAAAACCCATGAAAAATTAACTCGTTAATTCTGAAAAACAGCAAAAAAAAACCCATGAAAAATTAACTCGTTAATTCTGAAAAACAGCACAAAAAAACCCAGGAAAAATTAACTCGTTAATTCTGAAAAACAGCACAAAAAAACATGAAAAATTAACTCGTTAATTCTGAAAAACAGCACAAAAAAAAACCCATGAAAAATGAACTCGTTAATTCAGAAAAACAGCACAAAAAAACCCATGAAAAATGAACTCGTTAATTAAAAAAAACCCAGCAAAAAAACATGAAAAATTAACTTAATTCAGAAAAACAGAGTAGATTTTTTTTGTTCAAGTGAATGCAATACGCCTCCGTACTACCCAGCCATGTAATAAAGATAAATAAATACTGTAACAAATATATTCCTCATTATCTGTTCATGTCAGTTATTACATTAATGAACCTTATGGTGAAGTGTAACCAACGCGTGGTATATTTCTACTTTAGTAGAGTATAGAGCACACAGGCGGTTCTCGGCGTACCTCGATCTTGTCCTCGATCAGCTGTTTGGCGTGGTCGATCTGCTGAGGGGAGCCGCGGATGGTGAACAGTTTGAAGTTCGGGTCTCCGTTGGGCGGCGGCTGGCGTGAGATCTCCACGAAGGCGCCGGTCTGCTGGTTGATCGCCTTCACGTTCTCGCCGCCTCGGCCAATCACGAGGCCGCATTTGTGTGCGGGGATTGAGAAGGTCATCTCTCCGCCGGGCGGACCCCAGTTGCCCGGGCCGCGACCCCTGCCTCGCCCACCCGGGGGCATGCCTGTGCCAGGAGGACCCGGCGGACCCTGAGGGACAAGCAAGATTAACTAGGGCACACCAGGAGGAAAACATGGACAGAATCGTGCTAAAGGCTAACATATTACAATATTAGTTACCAACCTTAGCTAACATGAACTAAGAATGAACAACACTTCTAATCCAAAAGGTTGTATTTGATAACACTTAAAGCATTGTGAACTTACAATTAAAATGTAGATGTGCATTGTTTGTTCTAGTAACATTAACAATGAGCCATACATTTATTACAGTATTTATTAATCTGTTAGTTCATGTTAGTTAATCTGTAAACTAATGAACCTTATTGAACAGTTACTGATGAAATTTACTGTATAATGTGGAGTGGCAAATATTGGATGATTAAATCATAAGTAGGGCTGTACACTATCAAACGGCGCTATGGACTAGCATCTGTAAATATTAAAGTGCAGAGAGATGTGAATGAGCAGAACAGTTTAATCTATTATTTGTATTTTGTCAATGAGGACATGAACTTCATCCTCCAGAGCTGATCTCACGAGAAACACACACAGAAAAATAAAGGTCTCCCGACAACCCATCAACATAAGTTTGCTCTGATAAACGTTATTGTACAGTAGAATATACTTGTCTTCCCTATTAATAAAACTAAGAAAACCACAGCTTTTTGTGTCCATTTTTAATTAGTACTGATTGCCAAAACTTTGAAAGGTATTATTATATTACCATTTAAATACATTTTTAAAAATTTATTTAATTAATAATGTATTAAAACAAATGTTTTAAAACAGACGATCTCAGTAAACATTATATATATATATATATATATATATATATATATATATATATATAATTATAAATAAATTAAAATTATAAAAAAAATATATATAAAAATTAGGGCTGTGCAAAAGTTAATTGCGATTAATCGCATCCAAAATAAAAGTCTGTGTTTACATAATAAAATTGTGTGTGCTGTATATAATTATTTTGTATATATAAATACCTATGCATGCATGTTTAAATTTAAGAATTATTGGCACGTAAATTCTGTATATGTATATAAATACATAATCTATATTATATAAATATTTTATATATGAATAACACATTTTCTTAAATATATACATGCATGTGTGTGTATCTATATATACAAAATAATTATATAAAGCACACACAAATATATTTTGTAAACACAGACTTTTATTTTGGATGCGATTAATCGAAATTAATTTTTGCACAGCCCTAATAAAAATATAAATATATTAATAAAAATAAAATAAATAAATAAAAGACACCCTTTAAACATAATATATGTTAATGTTTAAAGATAAAGTTAAAGATAATCTTTAAACATAAAATATATGTTAATGTTTAAATGTTTAAATATTATTAATGCATAATATATATATTAATGTAATATAACGTAAACATAATATATATATATATATATATATATATATATATAATTATAAATAAATTAAAAATATAAATATGTTAAAACAAAATAAATAAGACACCCTTTACATTAAACCATTAAAATAGAATCGAGAATTTAAAAAAAAAAAAAATCATAGGGACCTACATTTAATAAGTTTAACCATGTTATAAGTTCATTATTAAAATTATAACATTTGAATATTTTTGATTAACAAAAATAATGGGACAAAAAGACGACATTTAGAATCAGGAGACATTTAGAATAAATAAAAAAGTTTGATTATTAATTGTGATTAATCACAAGTTAAGTATGACATTAATGCGATTAATCGCGATTAAATATTTAAATTTTTTGCACTGAAGTAAATATTTTATCACGATTAAATATTTTAATTTTTTGAAAAACAAACTAAAGTGCAAACTAAAGTTGCGACTGCACTAATATATAAAATATATATATAAATTTGAGAAGTAATTTAGTGAAAAATAAGACCCAGCCAATGTAAGGCGTGTTTATGCTGTGACAGCGCTCGCTCACTCACCCCTCCTCCTTCCTCTCGTACTCTGATGCTCTGCAGAAGCTCGTTGATGATGCTGGCGGCGTGTTCGCAGCGGTCAGGAGGACCCATTACATGAGCGATCTTATCTGGACCAGTGCCGTCATCTACAGACCGGACACACACTGTTAAACACGCTGACGTCACAAAACACTGAGTGAGTCGAGAGTGTCCGAACAAACCTGGTTTAAACTGTATCCTCACACCGGCATCGTTCTGAATCTTCTTGATCATCTCTCCGCTTCGGCCAATCACGACGCCCACAGAGTGGCGTGGAACGGGCACCTGTCCAATCAGAATGAGACGCCGTCACTAGGGATGGGTACCGAAACCCGGTGTTAGACGGGCCCCGGGACTAAACTACGAGAGGCCGCAGGATGTTAAGCTCGGATGTTATCGGTTCTGCTGTCGGTACTGGGTAAATTAAGAAATACTAATACTAACATTCCTATATAGACGCTTTCTTGCCAGCTGGTTTAATATGCAATTATATTAAATGTCTGGTTACACTGATATTAACCTTAATTTTGACTTTCAATGACTGTAGATATGATGTAAAACTATTAAAAGCTAGCCGCATCTCGTCTAGCGCTGATATCTTCCCTTCATTTCTCTCTAAACCCAAACTAAACGTCAGAATCAGCACAAACCGTGATCGATGTAAAATGCGGGTCCTACTGGTGCTAAATTACAGGACGTGTTTGATCGTAAGAGCCAAAAAAGCACAATAACCCGTGCGAGAGGCGGCTTTCTGTGTGCGCCCCGAAAAGGCCGGCGACTAAACAAGCTCATTAGCTACTTTGGGCTCTGTGTGAGCGTCTAAACACACGTTCGGAGGGTCACACTAACACAGTTTGAGACTTAAATGTTCAAAAATGATAGAGAATGTGTGTTACTAGACCAGCACTCGGTCTTAAAGTGACGGCAGCCTAATAAACACGCTGACGATTGCATCATTAATGTGAATCAAACAACAAAGCAAAGAGAAAATTAATCACAGCTCTTGAATGAATAACTTTAATCAGCATTAATCCATCTATGATAAACTATACAGTGTTATTTAACATTTGATTATTATATTTCTTTTGTAGGACATTCCTTACCTGAACAGTATGTTGACCCTCCTGAAATTAAAGCACTGATTATTGCATTTGTATATTTGTTTTATTGCATACTCATTTTATTATTATTTTTTGACCATGTGTTAGTGTTTTTGTTCTTGCTTATTGTGTCCTACAATACATAACAAAAAATGCCTGCACACTTCTGCATAACATGTTTTATTCTTTTGTTAAAACATAGCGGTTTCTTGTGCTAAAATATATTTTTCAATTTAAAATTTAAATATAAAGCAATGCTAATTGCTCTTAATTTCGCAATATAAAAAAAATAGGGCTGTCAAAACAATTAATTGCATCCAAAATAAAAGTTGGTGTTTAAATAATATATGTGGGTGCACTGTGTATAATTATTTTATTTATATATATATATATATATATATATATATATATATATATATATATAAATACACAAGTGCTTGTATATATTTAAGAAATATTGTCATGTATATTCTGAATATAGATTTATATATAATTTATATTATATATAAATAATATTTTTTTCTTAAATATACATGCATGTGAGTTTTTTGTATATATACAAAATAATTATACACAGTGCACCCACATATATTATATAAACAGTAACTTTTATTTTGAATGCGATTAATCGTTTTGACAGCCCTAAAAAAAATATAAAACAAAGATACAGTAGGGCTGAACGATTAATTGCATTTGCGATACTATCACGATATGTTGAACTCTGGTCACGTGACACTCGAGAGAAAAGCAGTCTGCAGATGTAGCATCAACCTGGCACGCTACGCATATAGGGCTGGCATACTCACTCTCTAAACCTTTCGAAAAATAATCTTTCATAAAGTTCGGAAAGGTTTAAGTGAATTACAAGGACAAATCGCTGGCTTTTTTGTTCCTCTTTATTTACTAGCTTTTATATTTTGAAGCTATATTCGTTCATACAGCCTATTTAAAATCAACATTTTTTTTAAATTATTTTCAAAAATTCTTATAAATTACAAAGTTTTCAAACCGTTTTTTAAAATCAACGTTTTTTAATAATTATTTTTAAAAATTCTTAGAAATTACAAAGTTTTCAAACCGTTTTTTAAAATCAACGTTTTTTAATAATTATTTTTAAAAATTCTTATAAATTACAAAGTTTTTAAACCGTTTCTTAAAATCAAAGTTTTTTAATAATTATTTTTAAAAATTCTTATAAATTACAAAGTTTTCAAACCGTTTTTTAAAATCAACGTTTTTAATAATTATTTTTAAAAATTCTTATAAATTACAAAGTTTTTAAACCGTTATTAATGAAGAAAAAAAACTAGATTGTGCCTAAAGATTCCCATCCCTTCTATACACTGATTTATTGCTTGTCTTTGTCGTATAATAAAGAACTTAAAAAGTAATTGCACATTAAATCGCAATATCGCATATTAAAGGGATACTCCACTTAAATTGGCTCATTTTACCACTCCCCCAGAGTTAAACAATTGGGTTTACAGTTTTCGAATGTATTCAGACGTTTTTTTTATATTTAGAAGAATATCAGTAACCAGACAGTTTCTGGTCTCATTGACTTCTACAGTAGATTTTTTTCCTACTATGGAAGTCAATGAGACCAGAAACTGTCTGGTTACTAATATTCTTCTAAATATAAAAAAAAAAATCATCTGAATGGATTCGAAAACAGTAAAACTCGACTGTTTAACTCTGGGGGAGTGGTAAAATGAGCCTATTTCCAAAAAAAGTGGAGTATCCCTTTAAATCGCAATATTGGTTAAAAAAAAGATTTAGATTTAGATCTAGAAAAGAATTAGATTGTTTTCCAAAATCGTTCAGCCCTAGAATACACTACAAAAGCAGTATCGTTTCTAGTACTACCGTTAAAACGATCTCCATCCCTAGCCGTCACAGTTTGTCTGGCATCTAAATGCAAATCATTTGAACTACTGAATGAGACGCACCTCCATTCCTCCGCCACCTCCTCCACCCATCCGAGAGCCATACTCGTTTCTGTCGAAGCCGGGGTGATCCCGCTCGCGCAGAATCTCCTGCACCATTTCACGCGCTTGCTGGAGAAATAGAGAAAGCCTGAGCGTCAAAACCTAGCTTGCCGTTAGCGGTACAACAGCCGAAGAGCTTGCGAGGAGCGGAGGAGCGTGGGCACACCTGGACTTTGTAAGGATCTCCAATGATGCGCAGTGGTTTGTCCATGTTTGGCCCCTGAGACGCGTCCTGAATCAGGATCATCTTCACACCGGCTCGCTCCTGAAACACAAACATGTCAATACCAGTGCAAGAGTTGGGAGTAAATGGTCCAAAAAGAGAATTTATGGACAAACGCACATGAAACGACCCTCTCTAATATGAGCTTAAATATTGCTTGCATATTTGTATTGAAAACATTTCCATCCAGTGCTCAAGCAATATCCCAAAATGCACATAAAAATAGGTGGATGGAAACAGTCACACTCCCATTAATTCGGTTGGGGGGAAAAAAAAACGAATTAATGGGAGCCGATTTTTAATGGGCACCTTTTTTTTTAGTTCTGTAAAGCACTTTGGTCAGTCATTGGCTTCTATAAAATGTGCTATATAAATAAAATGAACTTGGTTGGGTTGGTGAGATTTAATGATTTGAAGCTCATCAAGATTAATTGGTGTGATCAAAAATAGTTACAACTAAAATATTACTACAACCTATAGATGTTTTATACGTTTAATCTTCAGTGTCTAATGATCCTTCAGAAATCAGTCTAATATGATGATTTACTGGTCAAGAAACGTTTCTGATCATCATCAATGTTGAAAACAGCTGCGATAATTCAAATCTGAGGACGTGAATCGATACATCACAAAGTGATCATGTCTCTTCATAAGATCTGGATTAAACCACTCACTCAGATTTATTTTGTGATCTTTTTCTGAAGGTTTAGAAGCAGAGTTTGGGGTGAATATAATGGAGGGACACATTTCATTAAAATATCTTAATCTTTAGAAAATGAACAGAAGCCGTATGGAAATGTTCATTTACGGGTCAACCATCCTTTTAAATCACTAAAGCTTGGTTTTAAACTCTACCTGCAACTGTTTAATGGTCTCGCCTCCTTTGCCGATGATGAGACCAGCTTTCCCTGCCGGAATGATCATTTCCTGCATGTTGCCGCTCCCATTGGTCGACTCGTGGAAAGAGGGCGGAGTTCCGCGCCCCCGAGAGACGATGTCATCCAGTAGCATCTTGGCCTTCCTGCATGAGAGAGTTGAAAGGTTAAAGGGATACTTCACTTTTTTTTGGAAATAGGCTCATTTTACCACTCCCCCAAAGTTAAACAGTTGAGTTTTACCGTTTTTGAATCCATTCAGACGATTTTCTGATATTTAGAAGAATATCAGTAACCAGACAGTTTCTGGTCTCATTGACTACCATAGTAGGAAAAAAATATACATGGAAGTCAATGAGACCAGAAACTGTCTGGATACTGATATTCTTCTAAATATCAGAAAATCGACTGAATTGATTCGAAAACGGTAAAACTCAACTGTTTAACTCTGGGGGAGTGGTAAAATGAGCCTATTTCCAAAAAAAGTGGAGTATCCCTTTAAAACGCCACCACACAGATTCACACCAAGGCTAGAAAACATGAATCAACCCAAACGTACTGGATGGCTTCAGGGCCGCCGGTGAGAGACACGCTCCTCTCTGGAAGACCGCCGCTGTCTAAAAGACAAAACCAACAGGCTCCGTCACGTCTCGCGTTCACACACAGATATCAGGAAAAACAAGAAAGGAGAGGAAAGTGAGCAGAGGTAGAACAGATGTGTCCGCTTGACTCCTTCGAACCCGTGTTTGACTCGCCTGGAGCAATTTGAACTTTACAGCCAGAATCCTGCTGGATCTTATTGATCTGCTCTCCACCGCGACCAATGACTACAAACAGACACACACATCATTTACTGACCGCAGAAAAAAAAAAAAAAATTATTGAAAACTTATTGAAAAAAAAAACAAAAAACAGACCTAAATACAGATTACATTAATGTATAATACACAATATAATAAAACTAATTGTGAGTGCTTTATACTAAGGGTGCTCTGATTGATTTATCGGCCAATAGCGGCTTAATATAGTTTGATCTGCGACGCATAATTTTTCTAATCTTTATTACATTCACCGGTGTGTGAAAAGGACTTACAACGTCCAAATCCGCTAGATTAGTGATCGTGGTAAACACATTAACTGTTGTTAAACTGCAGGACGTGCTCGATGATGAACAAGAAAGAGTAGGAAAGTTATGAAAATAAGTAGCATGTGTAACAGTCTTAAAGTGACAGCAGCCTGTTAACCTGCCGCCATCTGCTTCAATGTTATTACAAGACAAACAAGATAAAAATTGTATAACTTTGTTGATAAAGACCATTTCACAGGAATTGGAAATTCATTTTTTTCTTTCTTACAACACATCAAGAATAGTAGGCTATTTATGTCAGTGATCAGTCCCAAAAATCCTGATCAGAGCACCCTTAATATATACAGAAAACAAACTTTTAAGTATGCAAGAGTACTATTACATAATAAATACTAAGTTTCATATAATTATGTGTATATTTTGTAACTATTTTCATGCTATTACACCTGTATATCAGCATAATGTACACTACTTTGATGCATAAACAGGGGTTGGACAATGAAACACTGGCCAATAGTGGCGTTTCATCAGTGGCGACAGTCAGATCTCGGGCTGTGGCCGACAGCAGTGTGTATCGCTCTCTGATGAGTCTACCTTTACTGTCCTGAACGGGGTGAAGCATAAGTGAACGGCATCCCCGACTGAGCTTGATGGGCGTCACTGCCAACCACTAGCAAGCCATTGTGGAGGACCATGTGCAGATAATGGGTTACACACTGTGCCTCTGGCAACCAGCCCTAAGCTTGATCATCCGGCTCACAATGGACCTTTTCCTTGACAAGAATTGCCTTAGACGTAGAACGGCCTCTTTACAACCAAAACCAACAGGACACTTCAAGCGCGCACCTCAACTCGACCTCGGTTGCAAACACAAGATAACCGACCGTAAAAAAGGTACAGGAGATATGAGATCGAGAGTTATCACAACATGATTGATTATAGAGACGATATCAAAACTGTGCATTCATTCATTATATCCGTGACATTTAAGAACATGAGTCTTTATAGAATAAGACATATTGATCAGTAATTTAATGTTAAACAAATGAGTGTGCTATGCATTTGTACTAGCAAACAGGCACCAATTTTGTTATTTGGTAAATTAAATATACAAATTGAAATAAATTAATAAATGCATAATATAACTAACTTTACCCCGAGTTGTGACGCCAGCTTCTGCCCTTTGCCATATTTACGTTCTTGCACGAGGATGCAAAGGCATTTTGAACTGTGTGCGGAGTTCACTTTAGGTGTAGAACGGCTGCGATTTATTTATTTTGACAACTGAAGTTAAACATTCAATGCTTTACTTTTCAGTTGCAAGCTTTTGAAAGAGAGGAGTTCATTGAATATCTAAAATACAATGAAGGACGACTAATCAATAATGGAGAAAACTATTCAGGGTTTTAAGAACGAGTTAAAGCTCATTGTAGTTTAGTGTGAGCTTTCCTATGAGGAATACAACATTAGTCATTCACTCAGTTTTGATAGAATTTACTTCAAGTACAATTCAATTGTGCTGTAGGCACTAAAACAGTCCAGTTCTTTATAGTCACTCTTATTTATACATATAAAATAATTAGGACTGCCCCCTAATTGTCGACGAGAAAGCTTAGTCGACGAAATTTGCTTTAGTCACAAAAACCCACAAAAGTATAATCCACAGGAAGTGGTGAGGTCAGCAGTCCGTGTGGGGCAAATCGTTCCCCATCATCCATACACCTCAAATATGGCTCATAAAACATGCAAGTAACAACTTTACACAACCGCTGACTCTAACGTTAAACTTGATAAACCGAAACTATTTTTTAGACACATTTCCAAGTGATTGTGTGAAGTATAGCGCACTTTACTGCATGACACACAACGGCGCGATCAATTGCATTTTTTTCCTGACAACAGCAAAACACCATCACAGAAAAGAGTAATGCATTAGAGCCCGACCGATAAAGGATTGAAGGCCGATACAAATATTTGTTGGTTTTAAAATCCGATATATCGGCCGATATTATTTTTATTTTAGAAATGCGCAACAAAACATTAACAGCTTAACATTAGTTATATATTTATGAGTTTTAACTAAAATAATATGATAATGCATTTTAAAAAGAAACTTGTTTCTATCGTCACAACAGAACAGAGGAACATCAAAATATAATAAAGTTCTGATAAATAAAATAATAATTAATCCCTAGATTGCCTTATAGTTATAAGCTACCATATAATTGCAATGTCAGCTTGCTTATCCCTTTACCTGCACTTTTTGACAATACTCATGACATGTTTACAGGGTTTCTGCAGTTTTCACAAAGTCAAATTTAAGACCTTTTTAAGACCATTATGAATGAAATTTAAGACCTATATCATAATAAAAAAAACATACAAAGGCAACGCGTAATGAGTCTCAAAAAGCAAAATCCAAATCAGCAAAATCGGATCCTAAATTCAGATATTTCAAGTCAAGCATCGCTAAACTTCCACGTCCCCATAGCTGAATAAAATCCATTTTATGTCTGTCTGTGGCATCTGAGATACCTGCCAATAACACAAAACCTCAAAACCGATTGGCTGTTGCATGTTGGTCTATTTTGTAGTCGTAATACAGCGAATTAAGAACTACAACTACGCAATGTAAATAAAAAATAAAAACATTCCAAAGCGCGGCGTTTAAGTGCGGCGTTGGGAAGATTTTAAATCAGGATATATTACTTAATATACATGTGCGATTAGACTAATGGCATCAATTAACTACTACTAGTCGACTACAGAAATTCTGTGCCACCCGGGACAGCCTGGCCACCACTATGAAAGTATCCCGACTCTGTCAGGGACCCTAAAGTATTATCAGCATGTTAATACATAGCTAAACTTGTGGCAGAATGCTTTGATGAACATGGAAGCGGTCACCAGATCTGAATTTTGAGCCACTTTGGGGTGTTTAGGAGCGAGTCCTCCAGCATCATAGTGACCTGGCCATTGATCTGGAAGAGGAATGGCTCAAATCCCTCTGGCCTCAGACTTGTTTTTGTCCTTCCCAAGATGAAGTGATTCTGTATTGGCCGCAAAAGGCCCTATACCAAAGTAATAAACTAAAACCAGGCATTTTAGTTTCATTGTCCAACCCCTGTGTGTGTATGTATGTACATATATTACATAAACATACACATAATATGACCCTGACAATCAGCGATTCACCAAAGAAAGTACAGTATTGACCAATGCATGATGGGAAACAAACTTACTGAGCCCAACCATGCCGTCAGGTACTCTGTACTCTTCTGTGAGAGACGAGGGACGAACGCTACAGAGAGACAAAGAACAAAAGCAACAGTCATGAAAAACACAAATGCAGGGCGTTCTTATTAAACCACTTTTAGAAAAGCTTAAACACACTCAGACAGACATCTTCAGTCGCTGCACCACATCTAGTGTCACACCATCCATTATGTATACAAGATGCCACGTTATGCTAAAAATAGTCTTAAAGAGCCCCTGAAAACACGTCCGATTCGAGTGAGTGGAACTTGAAACCGGCCCAGGCCTGAGAAGTTATTCTGGCCTTCAAACACACAGATCTGTTTTTATGCTAGCGCTAGTAACCACTGTTGCGAGCGCACAAGCGGATGATCTTACCTCTGCTGGGAAAGGGCAGCCAGCTGGGCTCCGATAGCTGTGGATGAGACGGGGATAAAATCATTGCTCTAAAAATACACACGCATTTGCTTTTGAGAGTGTGTAGAGAAAGTAAAGGAGCTCGTACACAAGGATGCAGGGTTGTCCCTGTCAGACGCCATCTTCTTACTTTCAGGTTGATCTGAGGGAAAAACACACAACAAAAAGGTCAAACACAAACCTACGAGTGCGACGGACAGATTTAGTGTGTGTGTCTAGCGGCCGCCGTACCTCCGTCCTCCAGCGATCGCTTCTGTGACGCGAAGGGATAACTCTCCGATCCTCCGTTATTGCTCATGGGGGTTCCCGTAACATCTCCACCGATCTTTGCAGCGATCTGGAAAACAAGTGGCAACATATTAACCAGGATACTCAAATTAAGTTAATAAACAAACCAAAAGTACTATAAATCTTATTTTAAAAAAGCTTTTTTAATAGGCTGCTAGTTATTTTTAGGCATACACTATTGTTGTATTATATGTTTTTTAAATAAATAACAAAAACAACGTTAAAAACAAAACAAACAAACATGATTAATACAGGAATCAATCTGCACAATGGTTTATGAAAACTACCATAGTTTAGCATCTAAAACATTAGGCATACTAGTAAATCAACACATTGAATAACACAATTTGTTTGTTTGTTAGCAAATGCTACCATGGTGCTAGAATGTTTTACAGGATATGAACCCAATAAAACCAATGTATGGGTCCAAAAACATTGTTAAACCACGGTGCTTTAAGTTGTTTTGATAATACGACGACAATACGAGGTTTTAAACACTTACAATGGTAGTTGCTTAGACTATCGTGAACGAGCCATGATGGTAACGTACATGAATATGGTAACGATAGTCAATCTGTGCCACGCTGTTTATCAGAGTACCTCAGCATTACCATGTGATACCGTTACTGAATACTATTATTCGATAGTAAATGTTAAAAAAACACCTCGTATATATTAGTTTGGCTCAGAATTATCCGCGATCGCAGCTCATGCTAACAGATCATTGTCGCGCACGCCGGCTCATGTGCGCGCGGCCCTGCTGACCCACTAAAGTCGGCCCGTTCGCTCCCGCAGTGCGGATCACTCACCTGCCGTGCGCGTTGAACCGCGTCGGCGAACGCGTCTTTCTTAAGTACAACTGCTCCTAGAGCCGCTCCGGGCCCGGGCGGCGGCACCGCGCTGTATTCAGACATGCTGTCCGTGCGGAGGGGTGAAGTGTGCGGGATACGGCGGGGAGGTCTAGGCCGGGCGGAGGTGCGCAGACGCGGGAAGACAAGCGAGACAAACGCATGGGAGGGACAAAAGGCTTGTAGGTCAAAAAGAGCTCTCCTATAGGCGCTCGTGATGAGTGGCAGTTGCAAAGGCCAATCGGAAAGCAGCTAGAGGCGGGTGTAGAGTTGTCGAACCAATGAGTGGCGTCGAAAAAAAGACGTTTTTATGGATAGCTGACCAAACTGACAAACAGAGCTTACCGCTGTGTGAGGGAGCCAATCAGCGACCAGGAGCTTATGAAATAGGCCAATGAGGTTGAAGGAAACGTCGTTTGACAATGATGGACGTTTAAATCAGCGTATAGGCAGTTTAGGACCGGATAACCTTGTATTTTATGTGGCATTTTATGCGGTAGTGAAATGGTGTTTCCGGATAAATGAAGACACGGTACGATTTAGTTTAGTTTAATTTAATTTTAACATACATTCTCTTGCATGCATTCAGATATACTTTAGTTTCCTTTCAAAGAAAACATACACGTCATGACAGTAAAAAAACAAAACAATCACCATACAGTGTTCTTTGTTTTGTTTACATCGAAATAAAAACAGTAGTCCGTTTCTGAAAACACAAATCAATGGAAATGAGAAGGCCTTAAACTGATGTTTTTTTGTTTCCATACGCACAACCGGCACATCCGGGAACTTAACTGTCAATTTTGTCCCCGCCCCCTTTTGGGGGAAAACAAACTAGAATCCCCATAGACTTCAATACAAAATAACGGCAAAAAGCAACGTCCGTACACAGCCAACAATCGTAAATAACTTAAGAAATCATTTATATAAAACATGTCAAGTAATTATATGTCCACCCTGCCTGCCATAGTGCGTGAAAAATACATACACAAACTTAATTTGGCCAATTTAAAAACATGTCCCTTTATTCTCCCAGCGTCAAATTGGGGTAACAGCCCCACCCAGTGGCCAGAGGTGTCTTACCCGGACATTTACTTTTACCTCGTCGAGTCACGAGGTAAGCGAATTCATGATTTTATTTCGCTTTTTAAAGTAAAAAAAACTTAATGTATATCTCATGAATTAATGATTATGATGGCAGGTAGCCTGGGCTAGTTGATAACGGGCATAAAAATGTATCTTCCACGGTCTATGGCAGGCAGGCTGGACTTATAATTACTTGGCATGGTGTATATAAGTGATTTCTTAAGTTATTTACGCCTGTCGGCTGTGTACGGACGTTGGTTTTTGCCGTTATTTTGTATTGAAGTCTATGGCGAGTCTAGTTTCTTTCCCCCTAAGTGGGCGTAAACATTCTATGATGACGCAGCGCAGGTTGTGCGTATACTAACTTTGGGGAAATTTTGAGGAAATATTATTCGCAAACTAGATTTTATTGGAAGTGGAACTATTTTAGCTTATTAAACTAGCCAGTTGCCTCCAGTTTACTCGCTGCTTAATTAGGGGGAGGGGCATTCTCATTCTAGAGAGAACTTGATTGGCTACACCTGTGAGTGCAGGATGACGTCATCAATAATATTGGTCCGTTTTCCCAGGGGAGAAACACTAAAAAAATTAAACATCACATACATCTGCTGAAAGTTTGTGTAGTTAGGAATACAGTAGCATATGAATTAAAAGAAAATAATTAAACTTGAGACTTGAATGAAAGGTGTTTGATGGACACCTGTGGGTGCAGACTCCAGGCAGGGATCTTTATTGTATTGTAACACATCCAAACAGTCTCTCAGACTGATGTACATCTTCTGAAAGTGATAAAGTACAGAGCACAATGACCAAGAAGTGACCCTCGCAGACAGTCTTTTGCTCTGTTCTTTCTTGAAGACTCAAAAACCACAAAAATGAACACACACACACTCCCATCCATAAGGCTTTCTGCTCCAAATTGTAGGCTACAGTGCGTTATCCATTGGGAGTAACAGCTATTTAAACAGATCTCCAGTTCATGTCAAGTATGTACTAAGCTGGTGATGGAAAAGTATGTACTTCTGTGTATGTAGTAAGACAGAATGCCATTACTGAGTCATAAATAATATTGTGAGCATTAACATCTAGCCAAATTTATTACTTCCGTTAAATGTAAAATATTCAAAAACTGTTGGCCTTGCATTCCTTGACACTTTTCTTCATCTGAAAGAGTTGAAAGAGAGCCATTACAAAAGTTATCTGGTAAAGGGTTGGGGAATATTAGCCGAAAAAAAACATGCATGAATTCAAGCGTCGAAGAAAAATGGCTGAAAGAAGTGTGCATACTATTATAATCTTTGGCATACTATTTTGCAGGCCTTATTCATGAAACACAAGCACACTCAAGTTCAAGTTAACCAATAAATTGTGTTTAATGAATGATACCTTGTGTTTTGACACTATTTAGGGTTGGATAGTTCGGAATCTTGGAATCAGTTAAACTTGAGTTCCGGAATCTTATGTTTAGAACTCCAGAACTCTTATTATTGAGATGATGATGATGATGATTTTGGAACACACAAGGCTTTCAGCATTAAACTACTGGAGCACAGCTGATTCAACACGTGTTTCTGGAAACAGAGGCACTTTCAGTCGTACTGTGAGTCCAAAAGAAGGAAGTTAGTTTTCTGTCCATTCCTGTAGGGGGTTCAGTAGTGTGTGCACTTGGTTACACACACACATGCTCACACACACATACACACTAGGGGTGTAACAATATATTGCAATACAAAAAAGGCAAAAATATGTATCATGGATAGTTCAGCCAAAACAAAAATTACTATGTTTTAGTGTCAGTGCTACATTATATATACACTAGGGCTCTCAAACGATTAATTGCGATTAATCACATCCAAAAAAAAAGTTTGTGTTTACATAATATATGTGGGTGCACTCACTATGTATAATTATATTGTATATATATATACACACACACATGCATGTATATTTAGGAAAAAATATTATTTATATAAAATATTTATATTTATATATAATATAAATTATATATATACAGTATATATGAAAATATTTTTTAAATATATACAAGCATGTGTGTGTATTTATATATATATAAAATAATTATACAGAGTGCACCCACATATATTATGTAAACACAAACTTTTATTTTGGATGCGATTAATTGCTTGACAGCCCTAATATATATATATTAGGGCTGTGCAAAAATTAATTGTGATTAATCGCATCCAAAATAAAAGTCTGTGTTTACATAATATGTTTGTGTGTGCTGTATATAATTATTTTGTATATATAAACACAAACACATGCATGTATATATTTAAGAAAATGTGTTATTCATATATAAAATATTTATTTTTATATAATATAGATTAAGTATTTATACATATATACAGAATTTAAGCGCAAATAATTCTTAAATATATACATGCATGCATAGGTATTTATATATACAAAATAATAATATACAGCACACACAAATATATTATGTAAACACAGACTTTTATTTTGGATGCAATTTATCGCAATTAACTTTTGCACAGCACTAATATATATATATATATAAATGTTGAATATCAATGAGGGAATATTTGTGGGTCCTGATAATGGCAAATGTTTCTGATACCAGTAAAAAGTGGCCGACATTATTTTAAATATATCTATTCAGTGACAGAATATGAATCTAAAATAATTCTGTATTTAAAGCTTCACTATCGTGTCACTATTGTCCCATGCTTTTGGTTTCCAGCACTAAGACTAATTCATTTACACCCACAATGTAATATAAAATTTAGCATTTTAATAACAGTGCATTTTTTGTTAACTTTTTATGTATCGCAATAATATCATATCGTGAGTTCAGTATCGTAATGCGTATCAAATCGTGACATGAGGGCATCTTTACACCCCAACACACACACATGCTCACACACACTCACCCACACGCAAGTGTTCATTTTACCGCGTCCAGAGGAACGTACCCTGTAAACCTGAATATCAGGGTCCTGTTGGGCAACAACACACACATCATGAAACTCAGGACTCTCGGATTCTGCATATTTCAGCGTTTTAAAATCAGTTCATCGTTCTTCCTCACATCCGCTGTTTTATTTTTGGAGAACATCCCTCCAGTGGTCCCATATACTGTAGTAGGCATAAATAAACTCTGTCTCTGACCTTTCTTGTCCATCGTTCACACACACACATGACCTGACTCTCTCTCTCTCAGGTTCCCACTCCCAGTACTTTCCTCATGTGCTCGTAGACGACGTAGGAGATGCTGACGGCCGGGATGACCTTGAGGAAGTTTGGAGCGATGCCTCGGTAGAGTCCCACCACGCCGTCCTGGGCCACGATACTCCTGAACAGGGTCAGCATGGACATCTGCGGAGCGCCTTTCACTGACGCTGAGGGAAGAAACAGCTTCAGGATCAGGCGGATTTCAGTACCAATAATGCATTTCTGATACAGTACGTCAAAATTATGAGAATACAGTCTTCCATAAAAGTCTAGTTACGAAATATGCTCATAACAATAAGAAAAAGATTGTATTCTCGTAATTTTGACTCAATTCTCAAAATATTACGACTTTATTCTTGTAATGTTTCGACTTCAATCAGGAAATATTTCGACTTTATTCTCGTCATTTTAGATTTTTTAATTTTTTTACGTTGGGGTTCAGGGTTTCTGTGAGAAACATTGCTTTATTCGCAAACGTTTTATGCGATATTCGGATATGTAGATTTGTGAGTGGTCTGTCTGCGCGGCCGTCCCTCACCCTGGGCCTGCATGCGTGTTCGGACGAGGGCGAGCGGGTATGACGCCAGCTGTCCACAGGTGCTGGACACCGTCCCACAGCCCACCAGCACCAGGACCCCCGGGTCGGGCGAGCCCTCGGTGTGACGCTGCAGCCAAGCGTTCTTCAGCGTCTGCGGGAGGAGGACAGATGAGGAACAGCATTACGAGAGAGTTATTCTGAACACACACACACATACTAGAGCCCGACCGATAAAGGATTTTGAAGGCCGATACCGATACAAATATTTTTGGGTTTTAAAATACGATATATCGGCCGATATTTTATTTATTTATTTTAAACTGGACATGATATTCACAAATTTTGTCCTGCTTATTTGAGTTAAGAGAACTGATGGGGATGATCTTTTAATTGTTATTCAAGCAATGTATGTATCGTGACCAACTCAACGAGTGTTACCAACAGGGACGGTGTAGAGCGCCCTCTGGTGGACAAACTATACAACTCCAACACTCATGACATGGTTCAAGGTTCATGGTTTTATTTTAGTTTCTTTTTTTTAATTGAATTGAAATTTTTATTTTATTTATTTTTATTTTATTTAGCTTTATTTTATTTCAGTTTCTCATTGTTTTATTTAAAATTTCATTCAAATCAATTTAACTATTTAATTGTTAATTTAATTTAGCTTCATTTTATTTTATTTTCCATTTAATTATATTTTTTATTCTATTTAAGTTATAATTAGAAGTTATAACTTCATATAAATTTCATCGTAATTTCATTTAATGCTATTTAATCACTTTTTTTATTGCCACAAAATTTACATGTACATGTATGCCTTCAACAGACAATTTTATCCGCAACCCACCAGCGTAGCCTAGCATTACGCACCATTTTATTCATTTGATTTGATTTGTTTTGATTTTTTATTTAATTCAACTTAATTTATTTTCTTTTTAAAATGTTATTATTTTATTGTTTATTTTATTTAACCTTATTTTTCATTTAATTTAATTTTTTATTTAGTTTTAATTTAACTTTATTTTAGTTTAATTTAACATAATTTCATTTCTTTTTCTTTTCTTTTCTTGTCACAAAATGTACATTTTCATATATACCTTGAACAGACGCTTTTATCCACAACTCACCAGCGTAGCCTAGCATTACACAACATTTTACTCATTTTATTTTATTTAACTTTATTTTATTTTTAATTGAATGTAACTTTATCTTACTATATTTATTATTTTATTGTATTTTATTGTTTATTTTATTTAACTTTATTTTATTTTTAACTTAATTTTAGTTTAATTTAACTTCATTTATTTATTTTTCTTTTCTTTTCTTGGCACAAAATGTACATGTATGTCTTTAACAGACCCACAACCCAACAGTATAGCCTAGCATTACACATTTTATTCATTTTATTTTATTTAACTTTATTATTATTTTATTATTTTTTGTTTAATTTAATTTGTAATTTAGTTTTAATTAAACTTTAATTTAAGTTTTAATGTAACTTTATTTTAGTTTTTTTACTTGCCTATATTTATTATTGCATTGTATTTTATTGTTTTTTTTTTAACTTAATTTTATTTAGCATTACACATTTTATTCATTTTATTTTTGAAATATTCATTTATCGGCCATTATAACTGCTGATACCGATAGTTTAGAAAATCCCTAATATTGGCCGATAATATCGGTCTGGCTCTAGCGCACACAGACACACATAAGCAGACACATGCACACACACGGACACATACACATTCACACAGACAGAGACACACCTCGTAGACGGCGAGGTCTATGCCCGCGTACGGGATGATGCCCAGTATATTGGGCAGGTATCCTTTATAAAAGGCCAGAAGGCCCTCCTTCAGCAGGATCTGCTTGGCACAGTCCGCCGCGCTGGAGTACTGGCCTGTTTTACGGAGAGTGAGACGAGTCTTCAGCACCTGCAGAACCACAGAGAGAGAGTCGACACCAGAACCGGATCCTGATCAGGACCGGAAAACACTCCGACGTCTCAATCCATTCATAATAAGGGCTAGTGCGGAGTCTGTGAAATACATGAGCCTACCAGCATCCGTTGCCATGGTTTTTTTTAAAGATTTGTAGATTAAGGGGCCAGGATAGTGTGCGTGTAATTGATAGGTTTAGGGGTCGGGTTAGTTTGTGTGTGTGTGTGTGGGAGTGATGGTTTGGTTTAGGGGTGGGGTTACACTCTTAGAAGAAATGGTTCTATTTAGAACCAGAAATGGTTCCATCCCCCGCTTCATATATGGAACTCCAAAATGGTTCTATATAGAACCATGTTTTTTGGTAAAAGGTTCTATTGGCCAAGTATGGAACCCCAGGGTTCTATATAGAACCCAGAGGAACCCTTTTTTTAATTTAAGAGTGTATAGAACCTTTTAAGGGTTCCAAATATGTAGCGCTGATAGAACCTTTTAAGGTTCTATATAGAACCTTTTCTTCTAAGAGTGTAGTGTGTGTGATGGGTAGGTTAATGGGCGTAAGGAGAACAAGTATACAGTTTGTACAGTATTAAAATCATTATGGAATTGTCCCCATTTAGATGTAAGAAAGCTAAGTAAACGTGTGTGTGTGTGTGTGTGTGTGTGTGTGTGTGTGTTTACCTCCATCGGGTATATGATAGTTTGCGCTGTAGCTCCAGCCAGTGATCCAGCGACGAACCTCTCCTGAACTTTCAGAGTTCCTACTTCTTTACCGCCTCTCATCAAGCGCTTAATCTACACACACACACACACACACACACACACAGAGGCGGGCTGAGCTTCGACTGGCCGTCCACACAGCTGAGTGTAGAGCCAGAGCTGTACCTGTTCGTAGGCCAGGAACTTGATGGCCGTCTCGGGTGCGATCTTCAGCACGTTGATGCCGTTCCCCCTCCACAGCGCAGCGAGTCCTCCTTCCTTCACCATCGCCCGCAGCCCGCGCCACACGTTCCCCTTCTCCGAGCTCTGTCCGTGCACCTGCACAATCACACACCCGCGGTACAGCTTTACAGGCGCAGTCTGTACGAATGACAACTAGTGGTGGAAATAGGAACTGCAGGCCAATTCAAAATATCAGAGGTCGCCGTTTCACACTCGAGCGCACACGGGCTGCCAGTTTAAGGACACGCGACAGGAACGAGCGCAATGGACAATGAAAATTAGCAACACAAAATCACAGACCAAAGCAAAAACAAACATTCCAGTCTGGAAACACACATTTCAAAGTAAAACGACTGGCTGTTGAAGTGTTTTTCAGCGAAATGAGTATGTGAACTTAGCATGTTTCCTATTTTTATGCTGAAAAAGTTACATACAGTGCCTTTAAATGCTTCAGTCGAGCTAGATTAGAATAAAACAAACGTTTTAGAAGTTAGTTGGGGACATTTCATTTAATATCCAACAATATTAGTGCTCTGCCTGCATTGACACTATTATACGAGAACTGAGCTGGACGATGACATCACGGTTTTCTCCAGAGCAGATAAATATTTAAAGGGATACTCCACTTTTTTTGGAAATATGCTCATTTTATCACTCCCCCAGAGTTAAACAGTTGGGTTTACCGTTTTCGAATCCATTCAGACGATTTTGTGATATTTAGAAGAATATCAGTAACCAGACAGTTTCTCATTGACTTCCATTGTATATTTTTTTCCTACTATGGAAGTCAATGAGACCAGAAACTGTCTGGTTACTGATATTCTTCTAAATATCAGAAAATCAGCTGGATGGATTTGAAAACGGTAAAACTCAACTGTTTAACTCTGGGGGAGTGGTAAAATGAGCCTATTTCCAAAAAAAAAGTGGCGTATCCCTTTAAATGCACTAAATTAATAACTTTTCTACTACAAAAATGAACCATCACTGAACTTACTAAAGCTGAACTGTGACGCTGTTTTCTTCTAGAAACAAACTCTATTGAGTTATTTTCCTGTAATCTCGGTAAAGCTGCTTTGAAAATCTATAAATAAAGGTGAATTGATTTGACAAAATATCCTGACATAATAACTGCTGAACTGTTTAGTTTCAGTCATTTGACCTCCAGGGGTCAGTGTGGTGCTGGATATAATATATTCACACAGACCAAGGCTTTTATTAGCTTGTAGAGCTGCACGATTAATGGTAAAGTCCCTCTGTAGTCAATCATTCATCCTAAAATTACACATGTACCTTCTTTATGCCATTTATCCAGAAAAAAAATTATTCATGTCTTAAAATATCTTGAATGTAACTTGACACTCTGTAACTCGATCATTATTTCTGGTTAACAAACACTCACATAAGTTTATAGTAGGGATATAAACACTAATGTCTAAGCTAGCGATCAAAATAGAGCAAATCACCTTTTGGAAGTAGCATGGCGCTTCAAATAACGATTGTATCAAGTGCATTGTTACACCAGTAGGGGGCGACAAGTGACTGTTAGAAAATGTAGTTGTCATTGAATCGGTCACTCGATAAATTTGTTCAAAAAGAGTCGTTGAATCATTCATTCAAACCAATTAAATTAATTAATTCAGAAAAGAAATCATGATTCTCAATTTATCTATAATCGTGCAGCAATACTAGACTCTACTTTGGTAGCTACATTGCTAGCATTTCGAAAGCAAAAGCGAAATCTGCAGATCTGTTCACTAGCCTGATGTTTTGTCTCACCTGCATAAAGACCTTGAGTCTGTCGAGCGGCGCCGTTCCTGTCCTGGACACTGATCCCGCCACGGCGCCGGCCATCAGCTGCCGCCACACGAACCCTGACTGCTTCTCCTTCTCCGAGAACTCATCCGGGACCGTCAGATGCTCTCCGATATCCAACATCTACACCAAACCGCATTCAGACCATGGAGTTAAAGAAAGAAAGAGGCTGGATGTAACGTCTGAGCTGTGTGCGATTAGCTTCGTACCACAGAGTGTTTCCAAAACTGAGCGATTTCCTCCATGTTGTGCAAAGGGTTAAACAGGAAGTGATCTCGCCACTCCATCCAGTCGATGGTCATGGAACGGTCTTTGTCCATGCTGAATGAACACATTTCAGAAGAATTTGGTGTCACAGAATCACTTAAAGGCAATTCAAGGCACTTTACATACATGCTAAGCTCAAATGCGCGCACCTTTGCAGTATTTTGGCTGCTAGTTCCAACGAGACGTCCACGCCGAGACTCTGTAACGACTGCTGGATCTCCTCAGCGTCAACTTGACCTACAAAACACAAACCGGGATAGATAGGCTACTAACATTGATGCAATAGAATAACTGCTAACGATACTGTGATGCTAAGCTAACAGGGATGTAAGTGTTAACAGTAATATCACAGCTGCTAATGAGAATATGATGTTTTAGGGCTTAAGAATGATTCAGAAATATAGATGATAATGGTAAATTGAGGGTATAGATGCTCAATGATGCAGTAGCATAGCTGCTAATGATACTGTGAGGCTATGCTAACAGTGCTAATAAGTGTTAACAGTAATATCACAGCTGCTAATACGAATATGTTTTAAAGCTTAAGAATGATTCAAAAATATAGATGCTAATGGTAAATTTAAGGTAGACTATGGATGCTAACAACAATGCAATAGCATAACTGCTAAAAATACTGTGAGGCTAAGCTAACAGGGATGTAAGTGTTAACAGTAATATCACAGCTGCTAATAAGAATATGATGTTTTAGAGCTTAAGAATGATTCAGAAATATAGATGCTAATGGTAAATTTGGGGTAGGCTATAGATGCTAACAACGATGTAATAGCATAGCTGCTAATGATACTGTGAGGCTATGCTAACAGGGATGTAAGTAACGGTAATATCACAGCTGCTAATACGAATCTGATGCTTTAAAGCTTAAGAATGATTCAAAAGTATAGATGCTAATGGTAAATGTAGGATATAGATGCTAACAATGATGCAATAGCATAGCTGCTATTAAAAGTATGAGGTTATCTATAACAGTGATGTAATAGTGCTTAAGGTAATATCATAGCTGGTAATGCTAATTTGACATTTTATATCCCAAAGTATTGATTCAAATGCTAATATGAGGAAATAGATGCTAGCAGTGAGATAAAAATCACTTGCTAATGCTAATGCTGTGTGCTCACATTGGTTATTTTAAGACTATTGTGAGGTTATAGATGGAAATATTAATTATTATAACAATAACTTGAACAAAGTAAAATTAAGACATAAAAATTATGTTGTATGTTCACAGACAGATTCCAGAGTTGTTATTGTTAACTAAAACTATTAAAAATAATGCTGATATCAAATAAAATATAAATATTAGAAATTTTGCATTTGCAACTTACTGAAATAAAATGTAAATAAAAATCAATTAAATCAATATATATATATATATATATATATATATATATATATATATATATATATATATATATATATATATATAAATTAATTAAATAAATATATTTTTAAGTAATCAAAATGACAAAAGCACACAATAAAATTACTAAAACTCAAATTAAAAAATACCAAATAATATTTAAAAAAAGCAAAAATAAAAATATCAATACATATTATTATAATATAATAAAAAATAATGCTAAAATAACAAATTCTGCCAGTGATGTGAAGCTGACAGAAACCAACCGTCATTGTTGCGGTCCAAGCTGCGAAACATGAGTTTGAGGCGCTTCTCATGTGAACGCAGATACTCTGTGAACTCTTCGAAATCCAGCTGACCGTCATCATTGATGTCTCCGGCTCGAACAACCTGCTGAAAATATGGGCATACGGAGAGGGGGAGAGAGAGAGAGAGAGAGAGAGAAGGGGAGAAGAGGGATGCCAGGAATCATTAGGAGAGATGGGATGAGGGGTGCAAATGAAGAAGAAAAGCACATTAAAATTATGCAAAGCCACAAGCAATCAGTGCTCAGACGCTCAGTTTCTGCCAGTCAGTCTGTCTCTCAGACGCTCAGTCTTTCCGTCACTATATTAGTGTCTGAGATGTGAAGGCAGCATTAATATTTCTGATGTGATTCTTTAGGGCTGCACGATATTAAAGGAACATGCAATATGCGATATCTCATTAAATAATGTGATATGCGATACGATAATGCTTGAAGTGTGTAAAATAAGCTTAAATTATCTTTAGAATACATTTAAAGTTATATAACCAACAAACGCGTTTCACATTCTTCTTGTGACACTAAAACACAAGAAGAGATTTCATCCATAATGTCTGTCCTAGAGAGTGGGAATAATCATGCATCTGGCTCTGAACTGCAATCTAGAAGATACAAATACACCCTGAGTAAAACCCCATGACATGCAGTTCCCAGAGCAGCGTGTCTGAACGTGTTTGCCCTGATCTGTGCAAACTTAGAGGATTAGAGAGGCATTTCGCTGCAGGTCTCGGCCTTCTGTGGTTTAAAATCAGCACAATTTTATGGAGAGGACATTGTGAACACACTGACTACATATTAACGAATCACGATGCACAGGTTACTGTCGCTTTAAATCCACACTGGCACTCATTCCAGTGTTCATTACCACTATTCCCACAATCTCTGGTATGTTATAGAGTAAACCACCCTGTACAGTAATTACACTGATTTCATGCCTCCTCTGTGTGTAGACATCTACACAGTGTGTGTTGTGGCATTTGTTTATGTGAGCCAGCAGTCACATGATATTTACTCGACTCCAAGACGCTGACCTTTAACACACTCTACAGCCAACGTGTGTATTTCTGTGGGCATGCGTAATACTTTCGTCTCAATATACATTCATGCATAATGCAAAAACATAAACACATGCATTGCACGTGTCACATCCAAACCACAAGCGTGACAACACTACAAAATCATCAACTTCAAGTCAAAAAAATCAATGACACAAAGATGTTCTTAGGCAAACAGATCAATAACCCACAGAAATCAATGTGCTGGACTACAAACTACAGGTTACAGTGCAGTGTGGGTATATAAACAGCATGCCATGGAGAGATAAGATAACTTAGATAACGCCTGTGTGTGTCTGTTTTGATAACTTCTCATTGTTTTGTTTCCTAAGCCTTGGGTTTGACCTGCTGGCCTTATATTATTGCAATAAACAGTGGTTTGAGCAAATCACTAGACCAAAGTGTGAGCTTGGCAGACCCCATTATTTACGCTCTTATTCTTAATTGATGTGGGTAGACGCTTGTCGCTTTCCACTAGTCTGGATTATTTCAGATGGCAGGTGATGCTGATGTAGTGCCAGCGGGTGATATTGCCCTTCCTCTGACCTTTCATTGGGATCATTAACTATTAAACTCATAAACTGGTTCATTAGTGCTGCAGGACCCGATAGTTCCTGACCCCGGCCTTGGAAACAAAAAATCCTGCTTTTCAGTCTTACTTTTACCACATGAAGCATTAAGAGTTTAACTATGTTGGTAACTAGTATCGTATAATGGGTAATACTCTAATACAAATCTAGTACACAATGTCCAGCACATGATTTAGGACGCAGATTTTATCTTTAGCCCTAAGCTGAGAAGCCCCGCCCACTGTGCAATCTCATTGGTCCATTATTGAATATTTAGCATCAGATACAATCTGATTGGCTGCGATTGTATCTCGTACTGCAGTATTTTCACTTTCAGTATTTAGAGATATTACGTTTAGGATCACGTGACCTGCGGAGGTGCAGATTATTATCATCTCCAACTCTGCCATTAAACCATAAGCCTGTCTATTCATACAGTTAACCTGCTCTATAAATAGGCTAACCTTCCGTTATGTCTCGGTGTGTGTGTGTGCGCGTGTGTGTATTGGGTTTCTTTTTTTCCGTACCTCTTCCACGGAGCTCGACGACACCCCGCGGGCGGCCAGCCCGATCCGCAGCTCGTTCACATCGATCCGGCCGTCCTTGTTCAGGTCCAGTTGCTCGAATAGTTCGGCCCAGAGGCGCTCGCGCTCGGGATCGGTCCCGCTGTCCTGGCAACGCGCCCTCGTCCACATGATGACGATGTATCCGCACGGTCACGGTCACCCGTGGAAACGCATCGGTCAAAAAGACGGAAGACCTTCGCGTTCAGCGCGCGTCCAAACAAGGAGCTGTTCGCGAAATAAAACCCCTGTTTCGCAGATGGTGTGAACCAGCTGTGTGTGTGTGTGTGTGCGTGTGTGTGTGTCGCTTCCAGAACCAGGAAGCTTTCAAAATCCTGGATACACCACTTCCAAGAAATCCACGCGAAATCCACCTGTTTTATCCCATAAGCACCGCGATGTTTTAAAGCGAGCTGAAAGTACCGCGCATTAAAACCAGTCCATGATTAAAACATGATGTGTTTGTGTGTGTGTGTGTGTCACACACACTCGAGGACTGCAGTGAGTGTGAGTTTCTACTGCCGCAACTCACCGATACAACAGCGGCTTCAGATTACACCCTCAGGAGGGGCTTCCTAGCATATGGGTGATATATGGACAACATATCCTGAAGTATCAATATAGAAACAGTGCTAAATCTGGACTAATTATTAAATGCAGCGAGTCAACCATCAATGCAGATGAATGACGTATACAGTAGTTGCGCGCGGATGTGTTTGGAAATCAGGAGCCAAAGTCCGCAGTTCTTAAAAAAAATGTTTTATAGATCAAATATAAATGAATGTCCCAGTTACACTTAAGGTCGTCATTTTCCTGGTAAAATAATAATTTACATTACATTAAAAATAATAATAATAATAAAAAATACAATTATATTTAACATTTTTCATCAATATAGCCTAATGTTATTAAAACCAAGAATAAATCTCATCATGTTTTGGGCATTTTTAAAATTATTCCAAAATAAAAACTGAAGGCAGTAACAGTTTTATATTTTCATGTGTGAACTGATGTGCAGCTGTTCTTTTTAATAGTAAACTTATTTTCGGATCATCTGTCATCAACCTCGGTAAACAAACAAAGTTGAATTTCCCCGAGCTGACTCACTAAACCCTCCGTTATCATCATCTTTCAGGTCATTTCCAGATTTGATTTTGACATAAAGTTGTGATGAGTTTGCCTTAACTTGCTTTTTTATAACGCCATCATTTTGTTAATTCGGCTGACGCGCGCACGAAAACAAGAGACGGGATTTATCGCACGAACCAATCATATGCAATCACAACCGATCACATCCAATCAAAGCATGATGGAGGCATTGCCTCCCATTCATTTTCGATTTATGAATATGCAAATGAGCCCCGCCTCCGCTCACTCACTCAGCTCAGAGATCCACTGGTTGACGATCACACGTTGATCTGATTGGTTACAAGGTCGTTTGTGACGTCAGAATGGGTTGATTCTGATTGACTGTCAATGTTTTTAACGCTCATCAGTTGGATAAAATACTCCTGAAAGTGATTTCGACAATATGGTTTCTCTGTGCCATTATCGGTACAGCTGTAGTGTGAACTCTGCCCTTTAATACTTGAACTATCTTGATATCGTAATCATCCTTGGTGTGAACGGGCTTTAAGAGTGGACAAACACATCTGATACGAAAAATAGCTGGTTTTGTGTGGTTAGATGGTGCAAACCATTTGTTTATGATCATAAGTCGGTCTAGATGAGCTAAACGGCTTAGCAGTTTTTAATCTAATAGAGAGACCAAATTGATCAGTCTGGTAAGACCCAGTAGACCTCCAGACTAAGCTACTATGTGCTAAAAACCAGTTTGACCACCTTAAAGGGTGGATATTTTACACAAATATTCAGACTATTTACTCACCCTAATGTCTATGACTGTCTTTCGTCCATGGCACACAAATAAGAAGATATTTGTATAAAAAGTTTTAAAAATGAACGGGGATGAATACTATCAAGATGAATTTGTCATTTGAGTGAGGAACAGCCCTTTTTTCAACCAAAGTTTGAAATAAACTTAGGGTTTTTTGGTTGCTGAAACTACGTATTTAGTTTGTTGTCAGTTTTCCGACAGTGTCTGAAAGAGAAAATTATGCAACATGAGAACAACAATAATGTTAATTTTAAATGCATTTACTATCACTTCAATAATAGAGTTGAGTGACTGGAAACAAGCTATTCCATGTAAACCCAGACAGGTGACACACACACACACACACACACACACACACACACACACACAGATAACCCACTACACACCTGTTCCTTCAGCCGCCTTTCCCAACACAAATACAGGTGATAAACACACACAGATACACACTCACTGTCAGCTGCTATTCACACTAACTGTATGGACGTCAACACGAAGCGCAGTCATTGTGTTGTGTTCTCACCCGACAGCTGTGTGTTGATCAGATGAACATCTCTATATAAGCGCAGGACGGCGCTAGGGACGCTTTCAGGGTTTCTGCAGGTTTCAATGAGTCAAATTTAAGACCTTTATAAAACATTTTAAGACCATAAACATTGAAATTTAAGACCTACACGACTGCATGCTTTTAGGCTACGACTCAATACTTTTTTGCTATTTTGAAATCAATTTCTACGGCCAGAGTTTTGCAAATGAACAAGGGTAAGATCTTTTTTAGACCACCTGACTAAATCAAATTTAAGAGCCCCGATGAAAATCTGGCCATTTTTAAGACTTTATAAGGCCTTAAATTTAAAGTACACAAATTTAGACTTTTTAACTTTTTACTTTTACTGTGCCTTTGTATGTTTGAACCTGCTGATTTAATAAAGGAACTTGCATCAAAATGAGAGTGGTGGGCAATGAAAGCAAGCTGTCAATCACACTGAAGCAAAATAGAGCAGCGAGGAAAACCTTCCTTTTTACACTCACATACTAATAAAGTGTGTGTGGTTGGTTAACAGTGGAAAACTTGCTCTGGTTTATGAGATAAACGCACAGAGAAAGCTATAAACATAGTTTATATGCTTATAAAATGAAGTAGATTTAAGTGCTTGCCCATGACAAATCACGGTCACAGGGATAAATGTGTTCAAAATAACATATTATGAAAGCTCACAATCTTTTATCATTTTATTCTATAAAAATAACACATTTCTCAAGGGTCATCATTATGGTCTGTTGTGCAGTATCAGTCTATGGGAAGTTGTGTTTTTATATGGCGCCACCTAGCGGCCGTACGGATATGACATCCTTAGCCCGATATCTGTCGTGTTATTTAGTTTTTAAAAAACAAAAAAGTTATTTCGATGGTCCAGGAGCTGATTGTGGTTGTCCGGGTGTCCCGCCTTTCCTCGCTGGGGTTTTCAGCACACTCAGTTTCTTATGAAGAGTCAAGCTAGCCTTCTGTGTGACTTCATGTTCAATCCTGTTCCTGATGGCCACATCCAAACCCTGCACAAACAATACATACACACCCATTGAATCAATATTAATGGACACATACGGGGTTTGAAGGAGGACTGAAGCATGTGTTTACCTTCTTCAGCTTCTGCTGTTGGACCACTTGAGCTTTTTTGGGTGCGATGATCCTTCCTGGAACAAACACGACACTGAATACACTCACATCTCGGAAACAAATACTATATTTCTCATAGAAATTGTAAAAGTGATTGTATACACTAGTAGAATTCAGCAATGGTGAGTTTACGCAGAAGAAGTGCGCATGCGCGTCTGTACGTTAGCAAACGCGTTCACTTAGCATGATGCTAATAAGGAGTCTCTATTTTAACGTTCAGAAGAACAGCGTCTCCTCAAAAACACACGATGTTTACCTCCTTTCTTGAGTCCTTTCGGCTTTTGTATGTGCTTTTTCGCTCCGACCCGCTGCGCTTTAAATTTCTGTTTGCCTTGAGCCATTTCTACAGTCTGACGGCAACCGGAAGCAGAAAGACTCAGGACACGAAATAGAATAAAAGTCTTTAAAACCCACCAAAGCGAAATCTAAAATAAAAGTCTCTTCAGAACGACAGATTGTGTGCGTGTGTGTAATCATTATCGATTAAATGTACGTTATTAATTAATTTATTTTAAACAACACAGTAAATGTATCCAGTAAATGAATTAGTAGTTAATATAAAAAAATATTTTATTTTATTTAGTGTGTGTACTGTTACATGCCGTTTCACACTAGGATTTTACATTTATTTAATCTATATTTAATCATTTTCTGAAAATATGTGTTGACAGGATGATAAAACCCCCTCAAAATAGCATTCATATATTATATTACTTTCAATTCATTATTCACAATGTAAGAGAATATTGCATAATGGACGTTTTCACATACAGAAAAGTTGTAGCAACTGATTAAAATGGCTAACTATTAACATTTGATCATGTGATCTGGAAACCCGGCCTGTAAGTAATACACAAAATCAGAGTTAATGTTCACCGTGGCTTTATTAATAATAAAAAGTGCCACATTTTAAAAGGTCAAGCATGCCACAACAGTTCCCCCATCAGCGTATTTCTTGGGGTTCGCCGCATCAGCATCAGCGAGGGTCCGAAACACACACGGATTAGGCACTTCTACCCCACAGATGGACCGTTCGAGCCAGAAGCCGTCTTCCACACCAAATAAAAGGTTAGGCACTTTTGAACCGGACAGCACATGTGTTAAATAAGATAATACATGGATCCTCTCCAACACAAAGCTCACAGCAAAACAACACATGATTCGGGAAAACACATTCACATTCTCCGTTCGTTCCAACCAATCACAGGCCTCCGTTTAAATATAATAGATCACCAGCGGGCCACTTTAAACCTGTGGATGCTGGGGAAGTCAAGTTTGCAAGGACACATACTTATATTGAAATCATTCTTCATTATTATCTTTGTTTTATAATTCATGTTAAATTACTTTTCAATAATTATGCATTATTAGGTATTTTGGTCCTGAGTGTAACCAAAATCTTGACGAGTCTTTGTACCTAAACCTGTTTAACAGAGAAAGGCTCGTTGGGGAGTGTGAAGATCTTCTCCTGTCATTTAAATAATGAGATAAACCTTAACCTTTAACCCTCCAGAGTTTTAATACTTCAACTAAGTGACCCTGAACATGAAAACCAAGAGCAGGAGTAATAACAAGTCAGAAAGATGTGTTTTAAAACCCTAGTTGTCCAATCAGCCGTTGTCGCCTGAAAGCTTTACTTGAAAAAAAAAAAAAAAACAACACAGAAAAACATGATTGATCGATCAACAACAAAATCAACTAAAATAAATAATTGGTTGATTCATCCGACAGTGATTAAATAATTCAGCAATATTCACAACGATAGGAATCGGATTGCACATGAATGGACAGTTGCGCTGTAGTGGCGGTGCTGAAGGAGGCACTGAGGACAAACAAAACACAGATTACCCACAATCCCCAGCTGCGATTGGTCAACCACACAAGCTTGTCCTGATTTGGTCTCCACAAAAAACAAAAACAAAGTGTCGGTCCCTCCTGGGCACGTCCCTGTCAGTACAGATGCTGAGCCTCGAGGCGGCGGCGGGACACGAGTGTTGTCACAAAACAAACTAGAGCTCGAGTCCTGAGTCTGTGTTCACCCACTGACCTCACTTCCTGCTCAGGGGCGGGGCATTGTGACGGAGAGGCCTGATTGGCCAGGACGAGCGGTCCGTCATCACCTTTTCTGCTCCCAGATCTCCGACATGTTTAAGTCCAAACACTCGAGAGAGCGCAGAGCCTGAACGTTCTCCGAGTAAAACGCCACGTCCACCATCACCAGCCTGAGAGAGAGAGAGAGAGAGAGAGAGAGAGAGAGAGAGAGAGAGAGAGAGAGAGAGAGAGAGAGAGACAGAGAGAGAGAGAGAGAGAGAGAGAGAGAGAGAGAGAGAGAGGAGGGGGGGAGAGGGAGAGATTTATTTTGTAGCATAAAATATACACACATATATATGAAAAATATATAAATTATATATAAAATAAAAAGGAATTTTTTTTACATATATTAATTATAAAAATATATGTAAATAATATTTATATTTTTTTTATTTAGATATAAAATACAGAACTACTATTGTGTGTGTGTATATATATGTGTGTGTATTATTTAATTATATTTTATATATTATTTATTCATATATTTATTATATATATTTATATTAATTATATATATATAATAAAAAGGAAGTATTTTTTTACATATATTAATTATATATATATATATATATATATATATATATATATATGTGTGTTATTTCATTATATTTTATATATTATTTATTCATATATTTATTATATATATATATATATATATATATATAAAATAAAAAGGAAATATTTTTTTACATATATTAATTATATATATATATATATATATATATATGTTATTTCATTATATTTAATATATTATTTATTCATATATTTATTATATATATATTTATATTCATGATATATATATATATATATATATATATATATATATATATATATATATATATATATATATAATAAATATATATATATTTATTCATTAAATATGTATATTTATTCATTATATTTTCACTCACACACACACACAAACATATATATATATATATATATATATATATATATATATAATAAAGAGGAAATATTTTTTTACATATATTAATTATAAATATATATGTAAATAATATTTATATATTTTTTATTTAGATATAAAATACAGAACTACTACTGTGTGTGTGTGTAAATAATGTATATAATATTAGAAATAAATGATTACATGTTTAAAGGAGCTGTGTGTAAAAAATGTATTTCAAATAATCATAAAATGGCGCTGATATGTCACTAGACATCAAGAAATCATGTTCATTTCAAAGACTTCTATCACTGACAACCGTAGTCCAGCCAGGATTTTGTCTTAAAAAGTGAAGTTGCAGCCCTCAACTGATGTTGATGTTGTCATGTTGTGTTTTGGTCTGATGCTCCACCCTCCACAGATCTACCAATCACAGAGTCAGTAGTGTTGCGGCATTTGGGTTGCCAGATCTGCTCTAGTTACCACAGCTGCAGCTACCAACTTGTCAGATAAAAAATGCTGGATACTGCAGCCTATCTGGCAACCTCGAGTCCGGGGAGGAGGGGATACACCACCCTACAGTATTTCTAAAGTGATTGCAGTATCAGTTTTGGCCACAATCTTCCACACGGCTCCTTCAACTAAACACACATCTCACCGCCGCAGCTCAACACTCACCCGTTCTGCGGCCCGCCGTCGTTGCTGACCCCCAGCCGCGCGAGCTGCCTCCTCAGGTGCAGATTAAAGCGGGCGTTGATCCGGAGGAACAGCATCTGCACACAAACACACGGTTAGCACCAGCGTCTGCAGTGTGACGCTCAAACACTCATGCACACACCTCACCTGCGTCTGCTCCTCTGGCAACAGCTCATGAATGGCCTCGTGCATCTTGGCCATCTGCTTACACACGTTACGCAAACACGCCGACGGCATGGGCGCCTTCACCTCGTACTGCAGAGGACATAGTACTTTTTATGAAAAGCAGTGCGTTACATTACTTTTGCGTTACTTTTCCTCACCTGGGCTGAGCTTGCTAGTTTGTTTTTTAATAACAACAACAAAACGGTAATATTTTTGGGAAACGTTAAGGTGCTTTCACACCAAAAGTGTGCTTTCACATAAACCTCACAGCTGCTGATATTATTATATTTGTTATATATTATATTCTGGGTTACAGAACAACAGGATACTGGAGAAGAAAGTTTCTAAATCGAATCTAAAGTCAGTCAACTCACTTTAGACAGAGCCTTCTCGAACATGCTGTCCATGATGGCCACTAGTTTGGCAGAGATCTCTGCGATGTGGTCGTTATAGTCCTGAAGAGAGAGCGAAAGCAGCTGTTAGCATCATACGCTAGCATGTGCGGTGTGTGTGTGTGTGTGTGTGTACCTTGGTGATGTGGTCGAAGTGGCGCAGTATGCTGTACTGTTTGGGCTGCAGTCTGGTCTCGAAGTGCGCTCGGATCACAGGGATGAAGACAACCACCAGCTGAAGACAGCGAGACGCCAGAGCTGAGGACACACACACACACACGACTTGAAATCTTTTGCTTTAAGTCCACTGATATCAGCATGTGCAGTCTTGAAAATCAAACTGACTTTAAGACATTTTTAAAGTAAAATTAATTCAGTTTGTCCATCAGAATACAAATATCACCCCCTCCTCATTACAGCTGAGCCATGACCGTGTGTGTTCAGTGTGTAGTGTGTGTGTGTGTGAGGTTACCCAGGTTTCTGGTGGTGATGGTCTTCAGCCCCACGACCTGCAGCGCTCCGGCCCCGAGCACCAGCTGGCAGCTCCGCGAGTTGAAGTGCTGTCGCCACGGAAACAAAACACAACCTGTCAGTCAAGTGATGTCACACTGCAGTCGGAAGGAGGTGAAGGTCACACACACACACCTTGAGGAGGTCGGTGAGGCGTGTGAGGATGTCAGTAGTGATGGAGGGAATGTCATTCACACACTGGCAATACTCCAGAAACATCCGGATCAGCAGCAGCACCGTCCTATCGCAGGCCACAAGGTCAAAGGTTAGAGGTCACGAAGGGAAACTCGCCGTCGGAGAAATGAAGTGCTGGAAACCACTCACCCGACCACAGCGTACTTCTGCCCGTCGACACACAGGAACTCACTGGGCTTACGGTCCTCCGACGCTGAGGACACAAAACACACGGCTCAAACGGCGACAATAAACGGCAATAATAAACGGCAACAATAAGCAATAAACGGTGATAATAAATGGTGACGAACAATAAACGGCGATAACAAACGGCAACAATAAACAATATATGTCAATAATAAACAGTAACAATAAACAATAAACGGTAACAATAAACAGCAACAATAAAGAGCAACAATAAATGACAACAATAAACAATATACAGTGATAATAAATGGCAACAATAAACGGAAAAAATAAACGGTAGTAAAAAACGGCAATAATAAACAATTAGCAGCAATAATAAATGCAAATAATTAACAATAAACGGCAATAATAAACAATAAACGGCAATAATAAACGGCAATAGTAAAAGGCAATAATAAAAAGTAAACGCAATAACAAACGGCAATAATGAACAATAAACAGCAATAATAAACGGCAAAAATAAATGACAATAATAAATGGCAATAGTAAAAGGCAATAATAAACAATAACCGGCAATAATAAACGGCAATAATGAACAATAAACAGCAATAATAAGCAATAAACGACAATAATAAACGGCAATAGTACAAGGCAATAATAAACGGCAATAATAAACAATAAATGGCAATAATAAACGGCAATAGTATAAAGCAGTAATAAACAATAACCGGCAATAATAAACGCCAATAATAAACAATAAACGACAATAATAAACGGCAATAGTATAAAGCAGTAATAAACAATAACCGGCAATAATAAACGCCAATAATAAACAATAAACGGCAATAATAAACGGCAATAGTATAAAGCAGTAATAAACAATAACCGGCAATAATAAACAATAAACGACAATAATAAATGGCAATAGTACAAGGCAATAATAAACAATAAACGGCAATAATAAACAATAAACGGCAATAATAAACGGCAATAGTATAAAGCAGTAATAAACAATAACCGGCAATAATAAACGCCAATAATAAACAATAAACGACAATAATAAACGGCAATAGTACAAGGCAATAATAAACAATAAACGGCAATAATAAACAATAAACGGCAATAATAAACGATAAATGCCAATAGTAAACAATAAACGGCAATAATAAACGATAATAGTAAACAATAAACGCCAATAATAAACGGCAATAATAAACAATAAACGCCAATAATAAACGGCAATAATAAACAATAAATGCCAATAATAAACAATAAACAGCAATAATAAATGGCAACAATAAACGGCAACAATAAACAGCAATAATAAACGAAAAAATAAATAAATAAAAAAATTAAATAAATAAAAATAATATTTCTTAAACTCATCAACAGTGGGCGCGGTTTCCTACCCGTGTGTTTGCGTTCAGGCAGACTGATGCGTCCGTCAGCGATGGAGTCCACCAGATCCTGGAACTCCACAGGGACCTCGGCCTGCTTCCAGCGCTCGTTATCCAGCAGCAGACTGCACACACACACACACACACACACACAGCTCTTCAAACTCAAGGCGTTGTCCACACTAATACGCTCTTGTTTGAAACGCATCTTTTCCTCCCTCTCCAGAGTAGATATGTTTGAAAGAGTGTTTAGTGTGGCCTGTCAAAGCGGAGGTATCTAAAAACAATGATGCAAGTTTAGTCATGTGACTCGGATTGTACCAATAGATGTTCATGTTTATACGGGAGAGTGTTTTAACTGAAATGAAAACGCCGTTGTCTAATGTGGTTGTCTAATAGGTGTTAATAATATATAGCTATAGCTAATAATAATTTGTAATGTCTCCGGATGGATGTAGCCGTAGTGTGTGTTGGGCAGCTGTACCTGAGCTTGGTCTTGCGCTCCTCGTGGAAGCGCTGCACGAAGCGGTTGGCCTGGCTCTGTAGCGCCCCCCTCAGGCTCACGCTGCGCCGGACACACTCCGCCTCAGTGTCCTGAACGAACGACTCCACCGCCCGACTCAAACGCACGAACTCCGCCGAGCTCAAGCGCTCCAGAGACCCGTCCTGCGGGAATAAACCATCATCTTCATCCTCATCGTCATCCTTCCCTCAGGACAGTTTGACCCCAAATGTATGCAGAACTGAAGTGTGGTGTGTGTGTGTGTGTTTACCTTGGCTCGGGTCATGAGCACTTTGACGCAGCGGTCGTGACTGACGTCTGACGCCGTGTACAGCAGCTCCTGAACGTTATTGGCCACTCGACCCAACTCCAGATCGGACGGCATGACGTCCTCACTCCTGACGGAGGCAACACACACATTACTGATGCTGTCCTGCTTGATGAGGGACAACACAAACAATATTTGGACTCTTTTCATACATGGCGGCGCCTGTATACACGAAGTGGACTGTCTTTATAAAGTATCTTCTTATTAAACAGTCTGTACACTTACACAGTTCTCAATGCTTCGATTTGCATGTATGGACCCTCATTATGTTACTGCGTTAGTGTGGGGCTATTTTGAGCCTTGTTAGTGGTATTAACTAGCGATTTCTTTTTACTTAACCCTCAGGTGCTCTTTGTTTCGGAGTCACACTTGTCATCTTCCGGACATTTAAAAGTTAAATTTCCTCCATGCCAGTAAAACCAATACAATTTATTTTTGTTCTATAATATTTATTCTTTGTAATTTAGTATTTTGAGACAATTTGATTGAATTTATTAATATTTATGCAATATTTATGCTCTATTTTTGCCATGGGAAAATATATATATTTTTCTATATATATATTATTTTTTTCAAAAAATTATTAATGCAGTATTTTAGTTTAATATAGAGTCTAGGCCTTCAGAAAAAAAATATTTTTTGAAGAAAATTAACACCATCTGGTTACAGTATAGAGAAAAGCGTAGAATCATGGTGTAACCACTAGATGGCATGTACAGCTCTCTATGGAGAAGCATGTGAATTCCCCAGATGTTTATGAACACATTTTTTTTGTTTTTTTGGTGGATTTGAATATATAGTTGAAACAATCTCAAAAAAAAATATGAAAAATAAAAAATAAAAATAAAACAAAAATTGTGAATTTTAGTGTTTTTGTCAATTTCCCATTCATTTCATATTCCATAGGGGGTCATTTTTGACCAAAGACCACAAGTGTGACTATTTTTTTACGACCACTTAGCCTGCTCGGATCATGACTTCATTTTTTTTGTTGTATTCACATACATAATGTCATAAAAGTCACCAAGTTTCATAACATTGCGATGAAGCTGTGATTTATAAAAATTCAAAACAGAAAATTTTTCAACCGAAGAGCAGCTGCCCCCATATACAACTGTATACACTAAACAGTTTTAGAGATAAAACTCTTTACATTCGATTATCATGATATCAAATCTCAGAGGACGGTCGACAGGTACCCAATGTTTTATTAGACCAAAGGTTCATTTTGCGCCGGAGTTCTCCTTTAAGCATTGGCGGTGTAAATGAGACATTAGACAGTGTGAACAGCGAGTGAGTGACTCACAGAGCAGCAGCGCCCCCGGCGGGCAGGGAGGATGTAGTGTTGTAGTTGTGCTCCCTGCTGGAGGAGGATTCGGTGGTGGCGGAGGCCGAGTCGCTCCCGCAGGTCTCGGTGCGCGTCTGTGCTCTCGCCTGCGCGTCGTTGAGCGCGTCGCTGATGAAGAGCCCCTCGTGAGTGAGATACGCAAGCTCCGCCTCCCCGGAGTGATGAGCTCCCGACTCCTCCTCGTCCTCCTGGGAATGATCAGCGGCGGGGGTGACGTCCGCTATCCGACTCCTCTGGCTGCTGTCCAGCACCTCCAGCACCACGTTACGGATGACGCTGAGCGTAGCCTGGAACAAACACGCGTGAGTTTACACTGCAGAGGACGAGTGCGCTACTGAGCGTGCAGCGTTTGACTGAGGAATGGAGGCTACACTCTTAGAAGAAAAGGTTCCATTTGGAACCTTTAAAGGTTCTATCAGCGCTACGTATTTGGAACTCCAAAAGAACCATTTTTTTGGTAAAAGGTTCTATACAATCTTAAAAAAGGGTTCTATATAGAACCCTGGGGTTCCATATTTGGCCAATAGAACCTTTTACCCAAAAAAATGGTTCTATATAGAACCCTGGGGTTCCATACTTGGCCAATAGAACCTTTTACCAAAAAAAAAGGTTCTATATAGAACCATTTTGGAGTTCCATATATGAAGCGGGGGATGGAACCCTTTTTGGTTCTAAATAGAACCATTTCTTCTAAGAGTGTATAGTTCAAGTTCAGCCTCCAGCATCTACATGTTTATCTCAAAGGGAACGCTGCTTTTTAAAGGGGTGGTCGATCATGATTTCACTTTTCTAACTGTAGTTAGTGTGTAATGCTGCTGTTTGAGCATAAACCACATCTGCAAAGTTACAACACTCAAAGTTTAAAGTAAAGGGAGATACGTGCTTTTAGAGAAATCACTACAACAAACGGCTGGTAGGGACTACATGAGTTTCCTCCCGGGATAGTGACATCAGCAACCCTAAAATTTACATAAACCCCGCCCCTGGGAACATTATCATGACAGATTATGCTAATTTTGAGCTCAAACTTATTTTACATCTCGTAAAAAGGGCATTTTGGGAGCCCTTTAACATGTATTATCACTGGTGTTGTTTTTAACTAAAACTATTGGTTAACATGAACTGATCCTGCATGGCCTCGTTCAGTGGAACTAGTGAATTCTGATGAAATTATTAATTATTATTATGTCTCATATGCAAGATCATGTCCAGACGATGGTTTATGACACGTTCTGTCAGGTGTTGAGCTGATTTACCTTGATCCTCTTGATGAACAGGATGAAGTGTTCAAATATATCCAGCAGCAGATCAAACCACTGATTAAACGTCATCAAGCGCATCTGTTCGTGAAATCTGCATAACACACACACACAGTCAGCTGTGGTAAACAGTGCTGTGATGTGATATACTGAGGGAACGTGAACTCACTTGACGGTGTCTGCATCAATCTCACTGATCTGCGACACAGACTTCTCAACACACTGCAGGGAAAGACAGAAATCATTCAGAGAAACATTCACTTTTGTGTTAAAGTGCCCCATTATGCCAGTCTGAGGTCTCATTCAGATTTACATGCAATCACAGTCTGTTGTGATTGGTCTACTCTGCTCTGATTGGTCAGATGGCCCAGTCTGTTGTGATGGTCTACTCTGCTCTGATTGGTCAGATGGTCCAGTCTGTTGTGATTGGTCAGATGACCCAGTCTGTAGTGTTCCCGTCCCTGTGCCTCACCTGCCGTACGACGTTCTTGGCAGCGCGGACCATCTCGTCACTGTAAATGTCCAGGAAATCCAGCTTCCTCTGTCTCAACAGGCCAAAGACCAGAGACTGCAAACGATCCTGTAATAAACACACAAACTCAGATGTGGAAGCACAACACAAGCCAATCAAAACATGCTGCTGAGATTTCCTTGTTTTGATTTCCAATTAAAAATAAATCAGTCGTCATCATCTCTGCTTTCGTTCTTTCATTATTGAAATCAAATGCAATCAGCAGTCTCGTCGGCGTGGGATTTAGAGCAACATAACCAACCTTTCCTGACGCTGCCGGCTGCTCTGTGACCTGTGTGAGAAAATCCCACACTGTAAACCTCAAACCAACCCTGACCCACATCCAACACAAGCATGAGCTGACTGACGGAGCTCAGTCATGTGACCTGGTTTACTGGGCTGCCCTTGTTTCACACCTGGAAACCGCTGCTGTGGTCTGCTTGTGGGAACGTGACGGCGCCACAACAATGATATTTACTGGAGAGTTCAGTTTCGCATTTGAAATGACATCATTTGTGAAACACTTCTGCATCAATCCCAACATGCCTGGGTTTGCTTAAGACAAAAAAACTGAAAGAATCACTTCTTTTATTGCACTACTGTTGAGGTCAGTAAGACTTTTTTTAAGTTAATACTTATATTCAGCGAAAATGCATTGACCCTCTGGGGTTAAGCGTTTAAATAAAAAAATGTTAAAAATCGTAGCTTCATCAGAATGGTCCGAAACTTGGTGACTTTATTGGTACTTGGTATATGAACACCCAAAAAAATTGGGGACAGGATTTGAAAAGTCTAAGTGGTCGTAAAAAAATAGTCACACTCAGGACCTTCGGGTCAAAAATGACCTGCATAGGAAATAAATGGGAAATTGGCAAAAATGTGAAAATACTGAGTTTTTTGGTGCGTACAATCTACAAATCAGCAACGATCTTGAAAAAAAGATTCTATAAAACATCAACAGTGCAAAACAGACACATCCACACACACAAACAAACACACCTTTATACACAAACACACCAAAAAATTCAGATTATACATGTGTTTTGCATTTTTAAAAAGCTCAGTTTGTCCACAAGATGGCATCCATCTAATTTCGAAAATTGCTTTTATGAGGCCTAAGCTTGACTCTAAAATGAAATACAGCTTTAAAAAAAATTAAAAAATTAAATATTTTTTCTATTATATTCAATGGGGGAAAATTTGGTCATAATTATTGCATTAATACTAATTATAAATTTTTCTATTTTTGAAAATTTTCTCAAAACACCATAAAAGAAAAGAAAAAATATTATATAAAAAAAAAACAAGTAAAAAAAAAATTATGATTTTCTTTTTTAAATATGAATCCCGCCTTTTGGTTCAATTTTGACCCGAAGGTCCCGAGTGTGACTTTTAAACGAAGAACCCCAGGGTTAAATTAATCAAAAGTGCCAGTTAAGACATAATTTTACAAAACATTGTTTATAAACACTGTTCTTTTGAACCTTCAATTCATCAAAGATCCTGAATAAATTCCAATATTATTTGACAATATTACTGTTTTTGCAAATGAATGCAGCCTGAATACTTAAATAACTGTATATACAGAAGATGAACAGTCTGAAGTTGCAGTTTAGCATCAATAAACGTTGTTTTTTAACTCAAGAGGAAGTTTTGTGCTTTGAGAGATAAGGTAAATTGCCATAGCACAATGACCTCAGTTATTTCAGGAAATAAAGCAATTTGATTCCTCATGAAATGTGAAAGAGCTCTGACCTTCTCCATGACCTGAATGTCCTCTTCAAAGGGTCGATTGAGGTCGCTTTGAGCGTATGTGGAGAAATCAGCCACCATCATCTTATCGATCAACCGCTCCATCTCGCAGAGCTGAGAACCCAAATGCCTGCGGAAAGAGACACAAATAACAGGACATACGCTCAAACCAAGAATATTTGATACTTGATACGCTTTTACTAGTGTGTGCAGGACACTATAGTACATTTATGTAAGTGAGGATAGCGAAATAAAGTAAACTGTGACATTATACACCCAAAAATGATTCATTGACACAAATTTGGGACCAAAAATGATTCAGAACTTTGAGCTGACTGTGTTTTGCTAATTACTAATGCTCTTTTTACACACAGACTGAACAACATTCGCATTGCTTGGTCAGTGTTTGAGCTAAACTGGTATTATCTAATAGTGTAGTTCAATTCAACAGCTGACAGATATTCAATCTAATTCATGTGTGAGAGTCTAACAGAAGAACGGACAAAACCTGAGAAACATCCACTGATCTGAGAACCGAGTTCTGCTCATATTTTATTACCATTTTCAAATCATAAACTTTGACTGAGGAATAGAGGCTATACTCTTAGAAGAAAAGGTTCTATATGGAACCTTTAAAGGTTCTATCAGCGCTACGTATTTGGAACTCCAAAATGGTTCTTTTTTTGGTAAAAGGTTCTATACACTCTTAAAAAAAGGGTTCTATATAGAACCCTGGGGTTCCATACTTGGCCAATAGAACCTTTTACCAAAAAAATAACATGATAATGTGCGCAATGTTGAATAAATAGACTGTAAAAAGCGACTTATAAACATCCCGATCTCTCTGCTGTCTCTTGTCAGCATGTTTCCTAGTAAACGTGTGTGTGTTTGCGCACCTGAAGCTGTGTATTCCCTGCAGTTCCTGCTGCAGAACTTCCTTGGTGGTTGCGATGAGCTCGAGTGCGCCGACGAACTCTGACGTGGAGAGGAGTAACTGCACCGTGGGCTGCGTCTGGTGCACCGCGGCCATCAGCTTCAGCTTATTGTGCAGTTTGGCGCAGTTGTTGCGCGTGAGAGCGTCCCGCAGCGCTCGCAGTGGCCCGCGGCACATCACGCGGTCGATGGCGGAGGTGCGAGCGCGGAGCTTAGCCACGGAGTCGGCCGTCTCCCGCAGCCGGTCCTGGAGCTCGTGCTGAGACGACATGGCGTGGAAAAAGGCCTCGGAGCGAAGAGAGATCTGCCGAGCGATGCTCACCTCCACCACGTCCAGATAGTGACTCAACTGAACACACACACACAGTCAGCGCATTAATGTCCGGGTTCACAGACAACGCTTAAGCTAGACCCAGAGCTGTTTTAACTGAAAGCAAGTCTTAAGACGCACAACTGTAATGTTTTTTTCTAAGGCATGTTTATAAAAGCCCTAAGTGAACTATAAGGCCTAATCCTGGTTTAATCTAAACCTTGTCTGTGACGCTGGGCCTTACTTCATATCTATATTTGCTTAATTGTTCATGCTGTTTATTTCATTATTTTACTGTTTACTAGTCTTAAATGTTCAGGTTTGCTTGGAAAAAAATAGAAGAAATATTTACTTAATTAAGCAATACCCAAATTGTTAATATTCATAAGAAATATTTATATTAAAATTTGACATTTAAAATGAATGTAAATGACCATTAAATAATAAGTTATATAATGCAAGTTTAATTAATGTTAACTAAAGCAAGTCAGTATTAATTAAAATTAATTTAAAACCTTTAAAATAAATATTTACTTAAAGTAAATTCGTTTTTTTGGCTTTAGATGTGGTAAAAAAAATGGTACGGAGAAATAAATGTATATTTCTTGGTGGCAGTGTACTAGAACTAAAATAAAACCATAAAAATAAAATAAACCATAAAAAAATAAACCATAAAATAAACCATAAAAAAAAACATTTTACTTGAAATAAATGGTAACTGAAATAAAATATATTTAAAACTAAAAATATATATGGAAATATTTATAAAAAAAATAAATTAAAAAATATAATAACTACTAAAAAAAAAGACACAACAAAACAACAAAATTGCCCAAATTAAAACGGAGAAATCAAAAAAAAAAAAACTAAATGAAAATATTTACAAAAGTACAGTAGTATCTAATGCTGATTGGTTCTGCTGATAATGACAGAGAGGCACCTTTTCCTGCAGTAACCGTGACGACGCCACATCTCGGCTGTTCTTGCCCCCGGCGACGCTGAAGTGAGACCACGGCAACACGGCATTAAAGGTGGCCGGATCGTTCAACACAAACTCAGGCTTCATGAAGATCTGGGCGAGAGAGAGAGAGAGAGAGAGATGAAATTAACCGGAAAGGAAACATTTGCCTTTTTAAAGCCTCGGATTGGGAAAAGATGAACAACAACATTTCAAACTTGGATTTAAGACAATAAAATAAAGGACAAGGTAAAAGCCAGCGCACTTAAAATCTCATAAGCCTCATTGTGGATCTCATAATACTGGAGAAACTGTGAAATATTATTGCAATTTAAAACAGTGGTTTTCTATTTGAATATATTGTAAAATGTAATTTATTCCTGTGATCAAAGCTGAATTACTCCAGTCTTCAGTGTCACATGACCCTTCAGAAATCATGAATAACATGAGGATTTGATGCTCAAGACACATTTCTGATTATTATAAAGTGTGTGGAAACCGTGATCATGTCTTTAGTCCTCACCTTGGGCACCTGATCCAGCTCAGCTCTGGCTTTATCTGCAACACACACACACACACGAAAACATCAGCTCGAATACGGTGTGTGTTTGGCACGGCTCCTTTATTTACAACCCAGATTCAGTTTCAAAGCTAATTTTTCTCCACACAACGAACTTCGAGCGCATGTTAAAGTCCAAATCAATGTCTCTGCAATTGCGATGCCAGGCATTACATCATCACGTGGGAAAGGTCACGCTGGACGTCAATAAACTGACACAAAGACATAATGTCATTCAACAAACAATAAAATTTGAACGATCCTCCGTCTCCACGCTTGTAAACAATATTTCCGCCTACGTCCAGCGTGACCTTTCATTGTGTGGAGAAAAATCCTGAAACGTTTTCCTCAAAAAACTTTTTTTTCCACTGAAGAAAGAAAGACATAAACATCTTGGATGGCATTGTGGTGAGTAAACGATCAGGACATTTTCATTTTGAGGTGAACCAATGGTGAGTGAAGCGTACCGTGATTATTGGTGATGGTGGGCACCGCCAGGTCGTCTTTGCTCTGGCAGACGTTCTTACAGCGCTCGTGAATCTTCTCCCTCTGAGAGACACAAACACACCGTGAGTAACCTGCTCTACCTTCCCAAACAGATCCGGCGTTCTCGATCACGACCCGGCTGACGGATAAAAACAGACGGTGTTCCTCGGAAGGAAATGCGGTGGAAAATGAGACGGAAAACCACAGAGACAAACAAGCAGCCATCACCTGGAGCCCGTGACAGATACACACACTGAAGATACATTTATCTGCTTTAAGAACCTCAAAGTAAAACGACACACACACCTCCAGTCCAAACGCAGTGTGACGCTAAACTAGACGGCAGGTTTAGGCATTTTCTCGTCATCTAATAGTCGTTTATTCTAGAGCCAGACCGATATTATCAGCCAGTATTAGGCATTTTCCATTTATAATGGCCAAAAAATGAATATTTCAAAAATAAAATAAAAAATGGACGAAACACGCTTGAACCATGTCATGTTGCAGTTGTATAGTTTGTCCACCAGAGGGCGCTCTACACCGTCCCTGTTGGCAACACTCGTTTATAACGCATAGCTAACCACAAAGCTAGCTAATGCCACTATCATCAGTGGAATTGAATGAGCTTTGTTAATTAATTAATGAGCTTCGGTTCCTCCTCTGTTCTGTTGCGACAATAAAAGAAACAAGTTTCTTTTTAAACTGCATTATCATATTATTTTAATTAAAACTCATACATAACTACAAATAACTAATGTTAGGGAAATCTGTTAATGTTTTGTTGCGCGTTCCTGAAAAACATAAAATAAAATAAATAAAAATATCGGCCGATATATCGGATTTTAAACAGATATTTGTATCGGCCTTCAAAATCCTTTATCGGTCGGGCTCTAGTTTATTCAATTTTTGCTTCATTTCAAAATTCCAAAAGCGTATTGTATAGTTTTCGTTAAAGTCCCCCTGTGGTGAAAATCCAGCTTTTAATGTAGTTTATATGTCAGTGTGGTGCTTTTAATGTGCTTTAAGACACACCACGTGTAAACTCATGAGTCGACATCCACATAGAGTTACATTCAAGCTATTTTAAGGCATGAAGAATTTTTTTTTCAAGGAAAAAACGTTTAAACATGTCATTTTAGTGATCAAAGATGGGACACAGTGATGGACTCGAGGGGACTTTAACAATAACAGCACGTATTAGAGCATTAGCTGGCAGTCACATGATGGGGCAGTTATGTTTTTTCCTTCTCTCTCTCAATACAATCAAGCTTTATTGACATGACTTGCCAAAGTATTGGCCATTACATAAGCAATGAACAAATAATCAAAAAAGTCAATAAATTAATCAGTAAACAAATACATTTATATAAACAAGAAATAACGAGAAATACGATTTGAACCTACATTCAGACAAGATCAGAATATTTCTGAGTATAGTCATTTCGTCTCTCTCTCTCTCTCTCTGAATAATTGAGATGCGTCACCTGAGCCGTCTCCTGCAGGTAGGAGCTGAAGTGTTCTCGGGTGATGTTGGGCAAGTAGAAGGAAGGCATGACGTCGGTCTCGGTGAAGTCCAGGCCCCACGTCTTGGTGAAGAAGTCGGACTCTCTCTTGGTCAGCCTGGGGTCGTTCAGGGCCGCGGGGAGGTTCACTTTAGAGTTATACACGGTCCAGCGGTGCTGGTCGGCCACTACAGACGGCCCGTCACAGAGCCCACGGCCTTCACCTGCACACAGCATTACACTTACACTAAATAACGGCTCTTTAGTGGCGGTTTCATGAAGAACATGGAATCTTTCCATTCCACAAAAGGTTCTTTAGAATAATAGCTCTACTAATAGCCAAACTTTAAGTTAATCTGCTTCAAGAACAGCACCGTTATTATCTACAATAACTAGTGAGAAATTTAGCTAGTGTAACTTTTAACCTTCAAATGGTCTTCGTTTCCTGTTTACACTTCTGGGTCTATACGACCCCAACAATTGATTGAGTAATTGTACAAAAAATTAGGGCTGGGAAAACGATTAATCGCATCCAAAATGAAAGTTTGTGTTTGCATAATATCTGTGTGTGTGGTGTGTATAATTATTTTGTATATATAAAATATACATATGCATGCACACACATATGCACGTATATATTTAAGAAAAATGTGTTATTAATGTATCAAATATTTATATTTATGTATAATATTAATTTTGTATAAATACATATGAAGTATATACATGCAAATATTTCTTAAATGTTTACATGAATGTGTGTGTATTTATATATACAAAATAATTATACACACATATATTTTGTAAACACAAACTTTTATTTTGGATGCGATTAATCTTTTTTTTTAATCATACAAATAATATATCATATTTTTTTTTTGTTTACTTCTCATCTATTCATTAATGGTGTGTTTTTGGAGATAGAAAGTATTTTTGTATCCATATACCACACAATTCCTCAACTACACCATTAGCTTTAGCATTAGCATATGAAATATAATTTTTTTTTATGATACATTGCATTTATGCTCTAGTACTAGGCCTTCATTTCTGATTAAAATTTTTTTTAAAAAAATTAATTTTTCAGATTTAAAAATTTTCAGATTTATGCCGGATATTTTTTTTCATACATGAAGAAAATATATTTCATTTTTTTTTTTTTTTTTTTTTTTTTACATTTCCCATTCATTTCAATGTGGGGTCGTATTGACCCTGAAGACTAGAAGTGTAAACATTTTTTTACATACCTTCAGAACAACCCAATCAAGCTCAGTTTTTTTGTGTGTGTATTGATAGATAATGTATGAAAAGTCAAAAAAATCTTATTTTATCTTATCTTATTATCACTGAGATGAAGGGAACCTTTTATTTTTTATTAAGTAATAGACGACTGAGGTCGTATAGATAGAGTGTGTGTCCGTACTGTACTTGTATGTGTTTGAGAGGGCGGAAGATGTGCTTTCCGTACATAATAAAACGCAACTTTGGGTAAAAAAAACCTGGAAATAATTTGAATTTTTTATGCTTTGCTTAATACATGTATTTGCTGGGTCAGTGTCGTTGTGGGTTTTGGTTCTTTTGCTGTTGTCGGACCTTTGAAATAACTAAAATCTTCAAAATAACAAAAATCATTTGAACTACAATGTGATCAAAACCTTCCTGGAACTACTTTAGCTGTGTGTTTCCCTGAAAATACTTGCACATCTTAAAACGTTCGTCTTAATAACAGAAAATAATCTGTTATGACTCATGTCAGGATGGAGGCGGTCTACAAAAGCCCCAAATTTCATAAACCCCCATTCATATCATGTCAGGTGGCGTTCCCAGGTCTCACCGGTGGGCTCCTTGGGGCAGACGTCCGGGAGGGAGCGCGGGGTTCGATGGTGTCTGGGGGCCATCGAAGGGTCCCGGGGCTTCCGGAAGAGCCCGTCGCCGGGGCCGGCGCCTCTCCCTCCTCCCCCGCTGGACTGAGGTATCGGATTGGAGGACATCACTGCAGACCCCTCACATAAGAGGCAGACTGAAAGAAGAACAAGAGAACAGCATCAGCATCCTGTCACGCCACAGGAAACACACGTCTGATTGGTTAAAGTGGTTGAGAAACACAAATAAATAACTGTTCAGGTTCATTGTATTCAAATGTAAAGCCAAATCAGCTCAACGGTCTATAACAAGGCAGATCGAGATTAGATACAACTAGGGCTGTCAAACGATTAATCGCTTCCAAAATAAAAGTTTGTTTCCATAATATAGTATAATTAGTATAATTATTGCAATTATTACAACATAGTATAATTATTAGTTTATATATATAAACACACACACATGCATGTATATTTAAGAAAAAAATATGGATATATAAAATACTGATATTTATTAGGGCTGTCAAAACGATTAATCGCGATTAATCGCATCCAAAATAAAAGTTTGTGTTTACATAATATATGTGGGGGCACTGTGTATAATTATTTTATATATATAAATACACACACATGCTTGAATATATTTAAGAAATATTTTCATGTATATAGATTTATATATAATTTATATTATATATAAATACAAATATTTTATATATAAATAATATTTTTTTTTCTTAAATATACATGCATGTGTATTTTTTATATATATACAAAATAATTATACACAGTGCACCCACATATATTATGTAAACAAAAACTTTTTTTTTTATTTTGGATGCGATTAATCGTTTTAACAGCCCTAATATTTATATATAATATAAATTACATATAAATCTATATACAGTATATACATGAAAAATTTTTTTAATATACACATACGCATGTGTGTGTATTTATATATATAAAACAATTATACACAGTGCTCCCAAATATATTATGTAAACACAAACTTTTATTTTGGATGCGATTAATCGTTTGACAGCCTTAGATACAACTCTATTAAAGATCCTTTAAAGGGATAGTTTAGCCCATGATTTACTCAAGCCATCCTAGCTTTTAGCTTTCTACTTTTATGGACTTCAAAACAGAAATTATGACGCTTGAAAGAGCCAGGGCATTGTTTAATATAACTACGATTTTAAGACGAGTATCATAGACACCTAAGATGACTTATGGGGTAATCTTCATTTTTGGGTGAACTATCCCTTTAAATGTACTGGTGCTTAAAAAAACACACTGGGTATAAAAATAAGTGAGTAAGAGTGAAAAACACAAAGAGGAAACTGACATCACACACACACACAAACATCCTGCAGCTGTGTGTGCAGCAACCTAAATCATTTTTACTCATGGCTGCATGTTTAATCTGATGTTGGGGCGCATCTCACGCCCGAGTGAGCGGAGAGAGAGGGACCGGCAGGCCGAGTGTGTGTGCTAGAGAGGATGAGATCTGCAACAACAGCCGATGAGAAGCACGACATGCACCGGCCGGCTGTTTAGTCATCAGAGAGAGAAGGGAAAGCGCTGAGGTTTGACTCCGACGTGCTGCGGTTTGACTTCAGCGTTGAGTCAGAGACAGAGACACACACTCAAACAGAGACACACTCAGCACTTCACCCACGACTGAAACCGGCCACTTATTCCACTAAATACAAAACTACACTTTAAATAAAGAAAAACCATTAAGAAAGAGCAACGTTTGTTTCTAAATCCTCATTAGTGGTAAGAGAAAACCTCTCTTTTCAAAAATATTTGAATGCATATCATGGTCATATTTCTTAGATAGTTTAATAATATGCATCTATTACATTATATTAATTTTAGAGTTAACTGTCACATGGATATGTTCAGCAGATTAATGCTAAAAAAGATGTATTTTTATGATAACGGAGCACAATTTGCACGTTTGCAAGATTAACTGATTAAAGTCACATTTCCTGGACTTATTTATTGACCATTTCACAAGCCATATCTTCAATCAGCTTCACAGAAAACACATTTTAACGTTTCAATTTCGAACGAAGAGGGAATTTATTATCCATAAACAAAAATGGATAAAAACTACTACCTACTAATCACATCAACAATGTAATCAATTAGATTACTGTACTAATTACTCTCTCTAAAAAGTGTCGCATCATTTATTACTAATAACTGTCTCAATCCTATTTAAACCGCGACCAGTTTAACAATACGAGGATAGACATGAAAATGCACTTTTAATTCAAATAAACAATATATAATTGAATAAATTATTCTTGAAATGACCAAAAGTGTGTAAAGGTAGAAGGTTACGTTAAAACATAAATTTAACATTAAGTTTTAGTGTTACGTCCACTATTGTTATTGTATATTATATTGCTATATTTTTATATCTATATTGGTCTATGCAGTTCTATCAGAAGTAACTGTAATTTTATTAGAGAAAAAGTAGTCCCTTACTTTACTTTTCAACGGAAAAGTAATTAAAATACAATATACACGTATTTTAATGTACAAGAGATGTACCAAACACGCACATAATAAATATTGATATATTGAATAAAATGTTTATTAACGAATAAGATCGGCATCTGTTGAGTTGATCAAATCACATCAGACAGATCAATCATTAACTCACAATGAAGCTACATTTCAATAACTACACACATTTATTATGAGAAATTATAGATGTGTATTGACCTAGAAACGTGTGACTGACAGCTCAACACTTCATTATCTTCGATTTAGCGTCAACGTATGCATATTTACAATATTAATTATCATTAAAACATAATTATCATAAATAATACCAATTGAAATTACCTGTATGAGGAGCAAAACAAATCACACAAGCGCTAATACCACTTTAACTGACACACGTATGAATAAATCAGCATTTTAAGGGCATATATGCGTAATTTCTGCTGCTTTTTACAGTAAATACAGTAGTTTTGCAAGTTGTGTTGTTATTGTGTGTAAACGTTACACGTAATGACCCGCTGCTAGCCTGAGCGCTAATCATAATAAACACCCGCTCCGGCGCCATTAAAGCCCCACACACTCACTCATAAACACTGCCGTGTGTGTGTGCGGTGCGAGTACCTGTTATATGAAATAAAGCAGCTCCTGGAGATCATAATATCATCAGATCCCGGTCACATCCTCACAGATGTGAGGCTCATATCACAAAACTCAGCGGTCCGCCGGTCACCGGCCCATAATGCACTGCGCGCGCAACGCAGACACTTCCGGTTTACAAGTCTGCCGCGTACACGAATCATACAATCATTCAATACTTCTGTGAAAGGAGTTTATCCCCAAACTTTTGCCATAAAAGTGTGATTTTAGAGATAAAGTCTTTTCATTTGACGTTTATAGTTGTTTATTACAATTCCTTGCAAACGTTACATTTTTTAAAGGAATAACTCTTTTATTTTCAACAAAGATTTAGCCTATTGATAATTTAATTCTTAAAAAAAGCAAAACTGCTAATAAAAATCTTTAATGGTAGGAATTTCATGTATTGTGACCTGATTGTAAACCTTGTATAATATATAGCCTAATTGTATTTTATATTTTATATAATATCATGTTTATCGTCTTTTTGCTTGTAAATGTTGTGTTTGGTGTAAAATATATATTTTTAAATTTGTTCTGATTTCTTTTCATAAATTTCTTTGTTCTTTTTTTCATTGTTTTCATTCTGTCATTCATTCATTATTAGTTTTATTTATTATGTCTTTGTTCATTTATTCATCTTTCTTTCTCTATTATATCTTTTCTGGCCGTCTTATAATTTTGGAAAGTGGAAAAGTGCGCTGGGTTTAATTGAAATATGAGCTAAGGTTTATTCTTCAAGGACGATACAAAAACATTTCTGAGAAAATGCAACAACAACAACAGATTTAATATATATACATTATAACATAATATAACAACCTCATTTCAAACCCGCCGTTGATGAAAGTCATTGGCATTTTTCAAGGCGATGACATTTTTAAACAGCAAGCACAAATGAAAGGAAAGCAATTCAGAACATTTCAGAAAACAGGTTTACACACCCACTGAAGTCTATTCATAACATTCAGATCCATAACCGCTCCTCTTGACTTGTAAGGAACATTAAAGTCAGCAGGAAACACAAGTTTGAGTCTTTTCTTCCTTAAGTGACCGTGTGGAGCGGCTTCTCGAAACAAGAACAGATGTGGGCGGGGCTTGATTGTCCGTGGGCAACTGACTCGATGGTTGTGGTTTGCTATTGGTGGATCTGATGTGATTGACAGGTTGCCCCGCCCTCATGGCAGTAAACACATCATCAGAGAAATTTTTTTTTGCAAAATTCCATTATAAATAAGGGTAACACTTTACAATAAGGTTAACTACATTAATTAACACGAACTAATAATGATCACCCCTTATAAAGCATTTAGTAATCTTTGTTAATGTTAATTTCAACTCTATTAAAATCTTGTGAACATTAGTTAATGGACTGTGAACCAACATGAACAAACAGTGAACAGCTGGATTTGTATTAACTAACCTTAACAAAGATTAACCAAAACAGCAACGCATGTATTGTTCATGGTTAGTTAATAATAGGGCTGTCAAAGGATTAATCGCGATTAATCGCATCCAAAATAAAAGTTTGTGTTTACATAATATATGTGGGTGCACTGTGTATAATTATTTTGTATATATATAAATTCACACACATGCATGTATATTTAAGAAAAATATATTATTTATATATTAAATATTTATATTTATATATAATATAAATTATATATAAATCTATATACATGAAAATATTTCTTAAATATATACAAGCATGTGTGTATTTATATATATATATAAAATAATTATACACAGTGCACCCACATATATTATGTAAACACAAACTTTTATTTTGGATGCGATTAATCGTTTGACAGCCCTAGTTAATACATTAGCTAATGAACCTTATTGTAAAGTGTTACCGAAATAAGAATAGTTGATTTTGATTTCATGCTGACTTTAATGCTAGTTTTGGCAGGACAGCTCAAGCACTACTAATGCTATACTAGTACTGAAATATTAAAAATGTGACTCGTTGAGTGTAATCGTAAACGCCTCTGATTGGCCATTGTGAAGCGCTGATCATTGCAGCCAATCACAGTCATATCCGATGAGCGCGTGGCCAATCAGAGGCGTTTACGATTCCAACAGCGCTCAAAGCGTCACATTTTTAAAATTTCAGAGCCGATTTGATACCAAAGTCGGTACTTTTACAACACTTTTTAACTGAAAACTATTGGATGTGTGTCCGGTCAGACAGCCGGCAGTGCAGAGAACAGATAGCTTTGAGTGTTTGGCACGTACACACACACACACACACACACACACACAGGTGCACTCAGTCCAGCGGCCCCTGAAAGATGAGTCTCGCGACCTTGCCCTCGCGCGCGAGAGGCCTCATGCAGAACGGACACGCGGGGTAAAACCCGTGCGCCCCGTGCGGCAGCATCAGTTTGCTCCAGAAGGCCGCGGTCCGCTCTGAACACACGTGTCCGCAGGGGTTCAAGGCGTGCGTCGGGGGCGCCCCATCCAGGTAGAAGCCCGACTCGCGGCCCAGTTTGAGCGGCACGTACAGACCTCGCGTTCGGCACAGCGGACACTCTCTCTCGCCCGCCCGCGGCGGCTCCCGCTCCGCCTCAGACTCGTCGTCCTCCTCCTCGGTCGAGCCCTCGTTCGGGACCCGCCGGCGCCCCCTCCAGGCGTGGTAGCCGTGCACGTGTCCGCAGTGCAGGTAGGCCCAGGGCTGGTCGTCGCGGGCCGGGCCGATGAAGGAGCGATCGGAGCTGGGGAAGGCGAGCGTGCGCAGGCCCACGGGACACTGAGGCCGAGCCGCGTTCAGCTCCCGCCGGAGCTCCTCCAGGTGTTTGAGCGTCGGCGTGCGGGACAGGCCTTCAGCCGAACGCCACAGGAGCGTCGCGCCGCACAGGTCGATCAACGTGCCGTCCGTCAACTCCTGAGACTCGTCTTCAACCTAGAGAGAGAGAGAGAGAATTAGTCATGTGACCTTCGTTTACGTTTATACAGCGCTTTTAACATTATAGACTGCAGCGTTACAGTGATAACAGGAAATTAAAAAGTTATATAGACAGTTTTGGCTTCACAGCAGCTCTAGAATAAAGTCAGTTTTGATCGATTTACTTCCATTGCAAAGATCATTAGTTATTAACTTAGGGGTGTAACGACACCCTCATGTCACGATTCGATACATATCACGATACTGAACTCACGATACTATATTATTGCGATACTCCGAGACATATGGGAAAAGGTTACAAAAAATTTACTGGTATTAAAATGATACATTTGGTGTTACATTGTGTGTGTAAATGAACAGGCTTGGACTAGCTTTGGTTTAGAGTTGGAAAATACAGAATTATTTTAAACCAATATGCTTTTAACTGGTAAAACAAGACAATGGCATTATCAGGACCTACAAATATTCCCCCATTGCATTATTATACATGATATTCAACATTATATTGTAGTGTAAAGGGATACTCCACTTTTTTTTTTTGAAAATAGGCTCATTTAGCAACTCCCCCAGAGTTAAACAGTTGGGTTTTACCGTTTTCGAATCCATTCAGACGATTTTCTGATATTTAGAAGAATATCAGTAACCAGTTTCTGGTCTCATTGACTTCCATAGTAGGAAAAAAATATACTATGGTAGTCAATGAGACCAGAAACTGTCTGGTTACTGATATTCTTCTAAATATCACAAAATCGGCTGAATGGATTCGAAAACGGTAAAACTCAACAGTTTAACTCTGGGGGAGTGGTAAAATGAGCCTATTTCCAAAAAAAGTGGAGTATCCCTTTAATGTAGTACTGACACTAAAACTCTGTAAATTTGATTTTTTTTTTCCTCACTCATCAGAATAGTCATAAAACTCTCAGATATCAAACGATTAATAAGTCTGTCTAATAGAAAGGTTCCTCTCAGAGGAGTTAAGTGAAGGTCAATCTGCACCGACTCTAGCCGGCCACTAGATGATGCTCTTCATGAATCCCTGTGCTCATCAGACGTGATCACTCAGCGAGTCAGTGAACGCACAGACACCGAGTCCATACAGAGACATAGTGGAGCAGATCCAAACCACATCCACTGTTTAGAGAGCACACCATATCCAGAGAAACCTCCCAGCGTCACCTCGGGTCTCCTGTCTCACACATCTCCACATCACAGACACACACACACACATCTCAGACACAAACACATCTCCACATCTCACACACACACTAACACACGGCCACCACGAATATACAGATGAGTTTACACAGGTGCAGTGTCAGAAATACTGCATTTACACAATTCACAGCGTAAAAAGTATAGTACAGATAGATAGACAGACAGACAGACAGACACATAGATAGATAGATAGATAGATAGATAGATAGATAGATAGATAGATAGATAGATAGATAGATAGATAGATAGATAGATAGACAGACAGACAGACAGACAGACAGACAGACATATAGATAGATAGATAGACAGACAGACAGACAGACAGACAGACATATAGATAGACAGACAGACACATAGATAGATAGATAGATAGATAGATAGATAGATAGATAGATAGATAGATAGATAGATAGATAGATAGATAGATAGATAGATAGATAGATAGATAGATAGATAGATAGATAGATAGATAGATAGATAGACAGACAGACAGACAGACACATAGATAGATAGATAGATAGATAGATAGATAGATAGATAGATAGATAGATAGATAGATAGATAGATAGACAGACAGACAGACAGACAGACAGACAGACAGACAGACAGACAGACAGACACATAGATAGATAGATAGATAGATAGATAGATAGATAGATAGATAGATAGATAGATAGATAGATAGATAGATAGATAGATAGATAGATAGATAGATAGACAGACAGACAGACACATAGATAGATAGATAGATAGGTAGATAGATAGATAGATAGATAGATAGATAGATAGATAGATAGATAGATAGATAGATAGATAGATAGATAGATAGATAGATAGATAGATAGATAGATAGATAGATAGATAGATAGACAGACAGACAGACAGACACATAGATAGATAGATAGATAGATAGATAGATAGATAGATAGATAGATAGATAGATAGATAGATAGATAGATAGATAGACAGACAGACAGACAGACAGACAGACAGACAGACAGACAGACACATAGATAGATAGATAGATAGATAGATAGATAGATAGATAGATAGATAGATAGATAGATAGACAGACAGACAGACAGACAGACAGACAGACAGACAGACAGACACTAGATAGATAGATAGATAGATAGATAGATAGATAGATAGATAGATAGATAGATAGATAGATAGATAGATAGATAGATAGATAGATAGATAGATAGATAGATAGATAGATAGACAGACACATAGATAGATAGATAGATAGACAGACAGACAGACAGACAGATAGATAGATAGATAGATAGATAGATAGATAGATAGATAGATAGATAGATAGACAGACAGACAGACAGACAGACAGACACATAGATAGATAGATAGATAGATAGATAGATAGATAGATAGATAGATAGACAGACAGACAGACAGACAGACAGACAGACAGACAGACAGACAGACACATAGATAGATAGATAGATAGATAGATAGATAGATAGATAGATAGATAGATAGATAGATAGATAGATAGATAGATAGATAGATAGATAGACAGACAGACAGACAGACAGACAGACAGACAGACAGACACATAGATAGATAGATAGATAGATAGATAGATAGATAGATAGATAGATAGATAGATAGATAGATAGATAGATAGATAGATAGATAGATAGATAGATAGATAGATAGATAGACAGACAGACAGACAGACAGACAGATAGACAGACAGACAGACAGACAGACAGACACATAGATAGATAGATAGATAGATAGATAGATAGATAGATAGATAGATAGATAGATAGATAGATAGATAGATAGACAGACAGACAGACAGACAGACAGACAGACAGACACATAGATAGATAGATAGATAGATAGATAGATAGATAGATAGATAGATAGATAGATAGATAGACAGACAGACAGACAGACAGACAGACAGACAGACAGACAGACAGACAGATATATGCTGTTTAAATAAAACATAACTTTTATTTATTTATTTGATTTTTGGGAGAAATAATTCTTCCTTTGTGAGATTCAACTTCTATAGACTGAATTTAGATTAACTAAGAGTCATTATGAGCTGTGAAACTCTGCTGAACAGATATTGAGGAATCCCGGATCCAGGAACGGAGATGATCAGAACTGTTGTTTACCAGCGACTGTCATTTCATAACGTCTCATTCTCACACACTGATCATCCAGAGAGAGAGAGCTGCACGGCGAGGTTATGGACAGGCCTTCTGACGCCATGGAGACCAGATTTAACAACACAACAAACATTCCAGTCGGACGGGAGTCATATCACGCACAACACACACACACACACACACACACACAGGACGCGACACAAGCTTTGTGCTCATTTACTCTCCATGAGCCTTCGCTGATTGAAAAGATACACAAATATACAAAACTCTTATCCACACTGCAAAACTGAACAACGCCTCTGGTGTGTGTGTGTGTGTGTGTGTGAGATTCCAGATAAGGACAGTGGGAATTTTGTTGTCATGGTGACGTTTGAGTAACACAACAAGGAAATCTTACCCTGATGTTTCTCTGTGCATCACCTAAATGTCGCTATGGTGAAGTTTGGAGCTTGTTTTGGAGTGTTTCGCTTTGGTCGTGAGTGTAATGAGAAGGTCTATGAAATCATGTAAATATTCGTCTTTGAGGAACTCTCACCAGTTTGCCGGGTTTCTGCGCCGACCGCGTCTCTCGCAACGTAAAGACGTTCCCGCACACCGAGATCTCCCTCCAGGCGCTCGGCTTGGACTCGCAGGTGAAGCCGTGTCGCGGCCGCATCACCAGCACTCCGTTCGTGGTCAGGCCGTCCATCTGCCCGTCAGCGCACCACCACTTCGCCGCCTTCTCCTGAAGACAGAGGGAACACACACTCATTTATCAGGTCCTTCGCTCACACTTTACTTCTGATTCACTGATTCATTGATTCACTCACTTTATTCACTGGTTTATTGATTCACTCACTTTATTCACTGGTTTATTGATTCACTTACTTTATTCAATGGTTTATTGATTCACTTACTTTATTTACTGGTTTATTAATTCTCATTTTTCACTCATTTTTTTACTGAATCATTGATTCACTTTATTCACTGGTTTATTGATTCACTCACTTTATTCACTGGTTTATTGATTCACTTACTTTATTTACTGGTTTATTAATTCTCATTTTTCACTCATTTTTTTACTGAATCATTGATTCACTTTATTCACTGGTTCTTTCATTCGCTCACTTCATTCAAGGATTCATTCCTTCGCTCACTTCATTCACCGATTCATTCCTTCGCTCACTTCATTCACCAATTCATTCCTTCATGAAGTTCGGTCACTTCATTCACCGATTCATTCCTTCGGTCACTTCATTCAAGGATTCATTCCTTCATGAAGTTCGGTCACTTCATTCACCGATTCATTCCTTCGGTCACTTCATTCAAGGATTCATTCCTTCGCTCACTTCATTCAAGGATTCACTCCTTCGCTCACTTCATTCAAGGATTCATTCCTTCGGTCACTTCATTCAAGGATTCATTCCTTCGCTCACTTCATTCACTGATTCATTCCTTCATGAAGTTCGCTCACTTCATTCACTGATTCATTCCTTCGCTCACTTCATTCACCGATTCATTCCTTCGGTCACTTCATTCACCGATTCATTCCTTCGGTCACTTCATTCACGGATTCATTCCTTCGCTCACTTCATTCACTGATTCATTCCTTCGCTCACTTCATTCACTGATTCATTCCTTCGCTCACTTCATTCACCGATTCATTCCTTCGGTCACTTCATTCACCGATTCATTCCTTCGTTCACTTAATTCACTGATTCATTCATTCACTCACATCATTCACCGATTCATTCCTTCGCTCACTTCATTCACTGATTCATTCATTCACTCACTTCATTCACTGATTCATTCATTCATTCACTCACTTCATTCATTCCTTCGCTCACTTCATTCACTGATTCATTCATTCATTCACTCACTTCATTCATTGATTCATTCATTCACTCACTTCATTCATTCCTTCGCTCACTTCATTCACTGATTCATTCAATCACTCACTTCATTCATTGATTCATTCATTCATTCACTCACTTCATTCATTGATTCATTCCTTCGCTCATTTCATTGACTGATTCATTCGTTCACTGAGTGTGTTTGGCTCACCCCCAGGAAGATGCTTTTGGTCGAGTCGAAGCCGGCGGCATAGATGCGCGCGGTGTAGGGCGGCTCTCGCTCGCACACGATCCGGCACGCGAACCGCGAGATGGTGCTCTGGGACGACAGCGTGTCGCCGTTACCGTGGCAACCGGGCGTATTGTCCAACACCACGAAATCAATGGGGCTTTCAGTGGACCGGCCGATCTGCAAAAGAGAAATCAGAAAAATCAACATGCAACCAAACTCAAGGTTACGTTGGTTCCTCGTATCCGGACTATATCGGCTCTATAGTTAACCTTGACGGTGAAAGGACAGTTGTTGCATTCTGGGTAATGGCACAAATCCAGCAACAAAGAAGCGCACCTGAAACATGTCCGTGTTGCTGTCGTGTGTGTACTCCACCACCACCGTCTGCGCTCGGGACAGCGTGTACGAGACACTGTGCTGGTCTTTCTTGCTGATGGCCTGCGGAAACACGAGACCCTCGTCATGAGCAGGCAGGAGTAGCCGATCACAGAGAAACGGGAGGATAAGATGAATCTGCTGCATGAGTTAACGTGCCTTAGACCGTGAGGAATGATAAGGAGAAAAGCTCACTTTTACACACTCGGCTCCAATGTGACACATGAATGAGCAATAAACGTTTAAAGTCGTATAAACGGTGCTGGTGTAAGCGTGTACCTTGGCGGTCTGCGGACTGCATGTGCTGTGGACGGCGCTGGGCTTCACTCCATTGGCTTTGGGTCTCTTTAAAAGAGCGAAGCGGCTTCTCCTTCTGCCCCGGTCTCCGTTCGGCAGAGAGCCGTTGTAGCTGTGAGGTAAACACAATCTGATTCATTCATTCACTGATTCATTCGTTCGCTCACTTCATTCACTGATTCATTGATTCACTCACTTCATTCACGATTCATTCATTTTCTCACTTCATTCACTGATTCATTCATTCGCTCACTTTATTCACAGATTCATTCATTCAGTCATTCACTGATTCATTAATTTATTCGCTCACTTCATTCGCTGATTCATTCATTCATTCATTCACTAACTTTATTGGCTGATTCATTCATTAATTCACTCACTTCATTCACTGATTCATTAATTCGTTCACTTCATTCACCGATTCATTCATTTGTTCACTTCATTCACCAATTCATTAATTCACTCACTTCATTCACCGATTCATTTATTCGCTCACTTCATTCACGGATTCATTCATTTGCTTACTTAATTTACTGATTCATTCATTCGCTCGCTTCATTCACCGATTCATTAATTCGCTCACTTAATTTACCGATTCATTCATTCGCTCACTTCATCCACCGATTCATTCATTCGCTCACTTAATTTACCGATTCATTCATTCGCTCACTTCTTTCACCAATTCATTCATTTTCTCACTTCATTCACTGATTCATTCCTTCACCGATTCATTCATTCAGTCATTCACTGATTCATTCATTTATTCGCTCACTTCATTCACTGATTCATTCATTTATTCGCTCTCATAGACTACTGTTCAAATGTTTGGGGTCAGTTTTTTTATAAAACTAATACTTTTTCAGCAAGGATGCATTGAATTGATCAAAAGTGACAGTTAAGACATTTTTAATGCTACTAACTTGAACTTTCTTATCAAGGAATGATCAAAAATAAAATGTTTCACGGTTTCTTAAACAATGTAAATTGAAATGTCAACATTGATCAACACAGAAACATTTCTTAAGCATCAAACCCTCATATTAGAGTGATTCATATAAGAGTGACTCGCATTAGTAAAACTAGCTTAAGCATGAGTGCAAACCTTACCCGAGGATGACTAGCTCTCCGTATTTGATGGGTTTAGACGAGCTCAGCGGCTCCTGCTCGGGGGACAACATCGCTCGCTCTTCTGCTCAAACACTTCCTCTCAAATGTGTTCTGCCTTTCGTGATCTTCCTTCCTCAGAGGTCCACCATCACAGCCTCACCAGAAGACCTCTGCAAACACATGAAAACACAGGTTACGTTATTAATCTGTGGCCCTAGACGAATGAGTGAGCAACAGATGCCTGTGTTGGTCACTGTTTACTTCGTTCTCCTAATACACGCATTAAAGTAGCACAACATCTAAAGCCTTGAAAGTTAGTGATGCAAGTCTTATTTGCACCTGTAGGGAGGCGCCACTGAGACAATAGTGCAACAAACTGAGCAAAAAAAAATAACATTTAAAAAAAATTATTATGAGTTATCGAAAGAGAATATAAACAAAAAAGTCCAACAACAACACACAAGTAAAAGAGGTCTTCAAAATATGAAGCAGGAGATCCTCCACGAAGATCTGTGAGATGGTTTCACTTCCTCTCAGCGCGGGCTGGCAGCAGTGTTGTTTTGCTCCGTCAGGGTCAAGCGGTCACGAGAGTCAGTCATGTTGACACGCGATAAAAACCACAAACATAAAAATAGCAGAGACAGACATCGCCTTTCTGACACAAAAACATCAACTCTTACAGACACACATTGCTGTGCGGATAAAAAAAAACACACACACACACACACACACAAATCAACAAACACCGGGGTTAACATAACTAAACCAGCCATACATGTTTAAACCAACACACACACACACACAAACAAAAATCAATGAACAAACATTGACTAATCATAACTAACAACATAACTAACAGCATAACTAACAGCATAACTAACAGCATAACTAACTTCATAACAGCATAACTAACTTCATAACTAACAACATAACTAACAGCATAACTAACTTCATAACAGCATAACTAACAGCATAACTAACAGCATAACTGACTTCATAACTAACTTCATAATTAACTTCATAACTAACAGCATAACTAACAGCATAACTAACTTCATAACAGCATAACTAACTTCATAACTAACAGCATAACTAACAGCATAACTGACTTCATAACTAACTTCATAATTAACTTCATAACTAACAGCATAACTAACAGCATAACTAACTTCATAACAGCATAACTAACTTCATAACTAACAGCATAACTAACAGCATAACTGACTTCATAACTAACTTCATAATTAACTTCATAACTAACAGCATAACTAACAGCATAACTAACTTCATAACAGCATAACTAACTTCATAACTAACAGCATAACTAACAGCATAACTAACTTCATAACAGCATAACTAACTTCATAACTAACAGCATAACTAACTTCATAACAGCATAACTAACTTCATAACTAACAGCATAACTAACTTCATAACTAACTTCATAATTAACTTCATAACTAACAGCATAACTAACAGCATAACTAACTTCATAACAGCATAACTAACTTCATAACTAACAGCATAACTAACTTCATAACAGCATAACTAACTTCATAACTAACAGCATAACTAACTTCATAACTAACAGCATAACTGACTTCATAACTAACTTCATAATTAACTTCATAACTAACAGCATAATTGACTTCATAACTAACAGCGTAACTAACTTCATAACTAACAGCATAACTAACAGCGTAACTAACTTCATAACTAACAGCATAACTAACTTCATAACTAACAGCGTAACTAACTTCATAACTAACAGGATAACTAACAGCATAACTAACTTCATAACTAACAGCATAACTAACTTCATAACTAACAGCATAACTGACTTCATAACTAACAGCATAACTAACAGGATAACTAACAGCATAACTAACTTCATAACTAACAGCATAACTAACTTCATAACTAACAGCATAACTGACTTCATAACTAACAGCATAACTAACAGCATAACTGACTTCATAACTAACTTCATAACTAACAGCATAACTGACTTCATAACTAACTTCATAACTAACAGCGTAACTAACCCACATGTGTCAGTGCAGACCTCCTGTGCTCCTGCAGGACTGAGGTGAGGAGCAGAGACACTGATATCCGATCCAGCACTCCACCAGCGACTGACACACACACACACACTCCGACGTCGTGTGAATAAACTCCTCACCTCATCCTCACACACACTCACTCTCACAAATTCATGCACACACACATACACTCCCTCTCTCTCTCTCTCACACACACTGACATCTCACACACACAAACTCTCACTCACTCACACACTGCCTTTAGAGCTCACTGTATGTTCTTAAAAAATATATCTGGCTTTGCGTGTGTGTATGTGTGTGTGACGTGAGTGTGTCCCTGTCTCCATGCCAGACATTTGCTCAGAATACAGGAGAAATTTGTACTGATGCCAGCCGGTAACAACACCGCGCAGTATTTCCACGGCAACACAGTACACACACTCCTGATGTAGGGCACACACCGACACACACCTCTCAGGGCACGTGCTGTTTGAAGTATGCATAATGAGGAACTGTGATTTATGACCCATTTCTGAGCATCCAAACACACACACACACACACACACACGCGTGTACAAGTTTAGCTGAGACTCCTGGTCCGGTGTAGCGTTTAGGTTAAGGATAAAGATAGCTAGGCAGTTGCTAAGGAGGGTTGCTAGGGTGTAATGTTATTGTGCACCAGGTGAAACTCTTCAGATCACCTATAAAAACAATATATATAAAACTTAAGCTTTTTTTATTTGTTTTAAACGAGCGATCGTTTCGCTTGATAAGACCCTTATTCATCGTCTGGAATCGTTTAAAGCCCTTTGAACGATTTCTAGTTTGCACTGAAACTGTCTTTTGGACCTTGAACCGTTTGGTCCCCATTGAAGTCCATTATATGGAGAAAATCCTGGAATGTTTTCATCAAAAACCTTCATTTCTTTTCGACTGAAGAAAGAAAGACATGGACATCTTGGATGACATGGGGGCGAGTAAATTATCAGCAAAAGCTTTTTGAAAAGTGAACTACTGCTTTAAGTATAAGCCTTTGTTAAAGTGTGATTGACAAAACCCAACGTATCATCAATACACTCAGAAAAAAGGTACAAAAGCCGTCACTGGAGGTGGTCCCCTTTCAAAAGAACACCTTACCACCCGAGGATGGCAGATTAGCACCTCAATGGTACATTTCAGTACATAAATGGTGCATTTGTGGCAGCTTTTTGTGCCATTTTTCTGAGAGTGTGTTCTAATAGAGCTTCTGAAGATCAGTGTGTGAGAGGGAAGGTGTGTATGTCGACACAGAGCTTCATTCACTCTGGATACACACACCCATCCCGACGCACGAGTCAAACGCTGACTTCACCGTCACACCACAGAGGGTCTTTATGACACACGACCTCCACGCTGATGCCGACACACACTCGACGCTGTGTGTGAGCGAGTGTGTGAGTGTTTAACGGCAGTGTTTTAGCAGCGCAACGCTCTGTTTTGATAATGACCTCAAACTTATAGGCCTTCATGTACAATGTAAAGTTAAAGTTGTGTTAAGGATCTAATGCAAAAATCACTAAGAAAAGCTTCTCTATAGAACTGTAAAGTCTTCATTTATACACTCCAAAAAATACTGGGTTGTTTTAACCCAATTTTGATTCAAATATGGACAAACCCGAAATGTTGGGTTAAAAATGTAATGTAAAAATTTAACCCAACTGCTGGGTTAGTCCATATTTGACCCAAAGCTGGGTTAAAACAACCCAGCATTTTTTTAGAGTGTACCTTTAATGGCTCATTTTATGGACTTAGTTTTAATTAAAATAGGGGTTATTAAAATGTAAAATAGAAACATGATTAAAATGGGGGTTGTGTGCTTTAGTTGATTTTGTTTGTGTGCTTGTTTTAGTATTATCATTATATATCATGTTTTAATTAATGTATTATATGTTATAGAGAGTTTTTGTTTTATGAAGTATAAGGTGCACTGTAAAAATGAATATGCTTTATCTAATCAATAAAATTGTGGCAAAAGATTACAAGCAATATTATTTATTAAATTGAACAAATTAGAATTGAGTAATAGTTAATCAAATTAACATTCTAATTAATTCTAATTTGTACAATTTAATTAATAATATTGCTTGTAATATGCTGCCACAATGTTATTGATTAGACAAAGCATATTATTTTTTTCAGTATAGATATTAATGTTGTCTATTATTAATCTATCTATCTATCTATCTATCTATCTATCTATCTATCTATCTATCTATCTATCTATCTATCTATCTATCTATCTATCTATCTATCTATCTATCTAGTTATTTCATTGAGTAAAATTATGTAACATACTTTATCATAAATAACTCATTAAACAGTATTTCTGGCATAATTGGTTCTATTTAGAACCCTAAGGTTCTAAATAGAACCCCACTGATCCGTTTCAACAGATTCTAAAATCACACATTATATTTCTCGTCCAATCGGCTCTTAGTTACACAACACCATTTTATCAATGTTGTACAATAGAGCGAGTATCATTACACACACTTTTAGGTTTGACGATTGTCCCTACTCTTTCCACACACTCATTGCAGTGCATTAATGAGTTGAAGCGTGTGTGTGTGTGTGTGTGTGTGTATCAGTTGTGATTCTCAGAATTTAAAGCTCGTTCTGACCCAGAGCAGTGTTTCAGCTTTACACACACACACCCCGACACTGACTCGCAACCGTGAAAACATTGGATCAGCTAGAGCTGAAGACAGAAGGAGGACAGTGAAGGGATGAAGTGTGTGTGTGTGTGTGTGTGTGTTTCATTTTACTTCATTTAGATCAAATGTTTATTATGCATTAAGTTTGCACAAAATAACAGAATGCTGACAAGAAGAAATTACAATTTTTCAGTGAAATAAAGTGTGGAAATTTACACAATTCAACAAAACGGTAAACAAACAAGGGGTAATATAATGTTCAAGCTATTTCATTATTCAGAGAGAGAGACTTTCTTTTAATGGAACAGCCTTTCAATAAAAACAAAAAACAAATGTTAAACGTTATGGATGAATTTTTGTAATATTGTTTTTTAATTTGTGAAAAGTCCACTAAATGAAAATAAATACTGTAAATGATTTAACAATATTAAAACTTTTCTATTACTTACATAATTATGAGATTTTCTACATCTATTTATTTGTCTTTTTCATAATACTTTTTCTCTTCTTTTTTTGGTGACAAAGACTAATGATATCATTCACAAAATGATTTAATGAGTGTGTTTGCAAAACTTTGCTAATGCTAATTCTATCGTAGCCTGAGATGTTAAACTGAGATATATCACCGCGACAGATGTCCATCAATCAGCGACAACCGAAGGAGAGCACAATATAGATGTATGTGCATACTAATAAATGATATTTGATCTAGCCT